>CAUYQV010129643.1:0-20141 GCA_963574575.1 Galagoides demidoff
TTTTTTTTTTTTTGAGACGGAGCCTCAAGCTATCCCCCTGGGTAGAGTGCCATGGCATCATAGCTCATAGCAACCTCCGACTCCTGGGCTCAAGCGAGTCTCCTGCCTCTGCCTCCCAAGTAGCTGGGACCACAGGCACCCGCCACAACGCCCAGCCATATTTTGGTTGTAGCCATCATTGTTGTTTGGCAGACCCGGGCTGAGGATTGGAACCCGCCACCTTAGGTGTACGTGGGTGGTGCCTTAGCTGATTGAGCCACAGGCGCCGAGCTGATACTTTATATTTCATTTAATCTTTATATCCACAGTGAACAGCAGATGTTATCTCCACTTTACAGATAAAATACTGAAGTTCCTGCCCGAGGTCACAGAGCTACAAAGCAGCAGAGCTGGGATTCATACAAGGACTGACAGGGTTTCCAAAACCCAGGCTCTGAACCATCTACTACAGGGCGAGTAGCCTTATCCAAAATTCATGGGACTGGAAGTGTTTCAGATTTTGGAATGCTGTATTTGCATTCTATGCTTCCCGACTGAGCATCCCTAATCAAAATATCCAAAATCTGAACTGCTCCAATGAGCATTTCCTTTGAGCATGATCTTGGAATGTCATGGCATTCAAAAAGTTTTAGATTTTTGACCATTTCAGATTTTTGATTTGGGATGCTCAACCTGTTTAATTATCCTCTATAATAATACAGAGGTATTTTATATGCAAGGTATTAGGATATTTACTCCTCTGTAAAAAAGTAGAGAACATTTTTATAAACTTGACAGATAACACAGGAATTCACTTAGGAAAAAAGCTGTCTTGGAACAAATGGCCTTGATAAATGCTGAAAGTATAGGAGAGCTCTTGAGGGGTGAGTGCCCCGCTGGTTTTAGCACCCAGCTAACACACTCCATTCGTGCTTTTATCTTCATGTTCCAAGGAACTGCATGTCCAGATCCCCAGCAATGCCCATGCTCACGTTACAGTCCTCAGGAGCCTTCCACACAAGCCTCACCCCTTCCTAGAAATGCTTCTTTACTCCTGCTTGTCCTTCTGGCCATTCTTCCAAGTCTCTTTGCTGGCTTTACTTCCTGTTGCAGGCCTCTAAATGTTGGAAAATCTTAGGTCTTCTACTTTTACACTCAACTTCTCAGGTAATCTCACATGGCCATATAGCTTTAATTATCTTCGATGCTCTGGTCAATTTACGTCCTTATATCCAGCTTCTTTCCTGAACTCCAAATTCTTGTATCCACCTGCTTAACTGACATCGTTACTCAGGTTTCCAAGAGGCATCTCAAAATTAATGTCTAAAACAGAATTCTTAATAACCTACTCCTCCAAACTTGCTTCCTTTGTCTTTTCCATCTTGGTAAATGCTACCATTTCCCTAACTGCTCAGTTCAAAAATCTAAGTATCTCCTTGATTCTTTTCCCCAAGCCCCATATCCAACTCATCTGCAAGCCCTAACATAAAAAAAACCCCAAACCCACTCCCATTACCTTTATGCCTCCAGCCTATCCACACTGCCATCATTTCTTGCCAGTGTGACAGCCTTCTAACTGGTCTTCTTGCTTCCTTATTTGCTTTCCTGTAGGTCTTAGTCCTTAACAGTAACCTCAAGGAGTTTGTAAAATTTTAAATCAGATCATCACAGACTCAAAACTTTCCAGACACTTTTCATTACACTTAGAATAAAATCCACCCTGAGCCGGGGATGGTAGCATGCACCTGTGGTCCCAATTACTCAGGTGGCTAAAGAGGGAGAATCCCTTGAGCCTAGGAGTTGGAGGCTACAGGGAACCATGACTGTGCCACTGCACTCCAGCCTGGGACACAGAGAAAGACACCATTAAAAAAAAAACAAAAACCTTCCCTACAATGGCTACAAAGGTTCTCCATGACCTGGCTCCTGCCTACCTCCCTAACCTCTCCCACTACTCTCTCGTTCACTTCTCCCGAGACATGCTGGCCTTCTTGCTATCCCTTGAACATGTAAAGCTTGCTCTCGCTTCAGGGTTTTTGCACTTCCCTTCCTCTGACTGAAACACTCTTCTCCCAGATCCTCCCAGGGCTCACCCTTCATAGCCTTCTGGTCTCTATTAAATGTCACTCATTCAGAGAAATCTTCCCTGACCACTCTATCTAAAATGCCTAGCTGTCCCAACTACTTCTTACCACATAGGCTACTTAGTTTTTCTTCCTAATACTTCTACTACCTGAAATTTATTACTACCTATCATTTACTTAAAAACAAACAATAACTGGCTGCGTGCACATAGCTCAGTGGTTAAGGCACTAGTCATATACTCACGGGGCTGATGGGTTTGAACTTGGCCCAGGCCTGCTAAAAAAAAAAAAAAAAAGAAAAAAAAAAGCCAGGTGTTGTGGCAACGCTGGTAGTCCCAGCTACTTGGGAGGCTGAGGCAAGAGAATCGCTTGAGCCCAAGAGTTTAAGGTTACTGTGAGCTATGATGCTACAGCACTCTACAGAGGGCGACAAAGTGAAACTGTTTCAATAAAAAAAAAAAAAATTATTTGGTAACCTGAATGAAATATACCAATTACTCACTACCAAGGGTGACAAAGTGAGACTCTTTGTTCCTTTAACAAATACTTATTAATGCCTACAAACTCCTTTTTGTGCCTGTTCCTAAGGCGCCTTCCTCTGTTGCCTTAAACCTCCACAACACTCCCCAAACTGCTTCTTATGTGCATATATTTCCTCCCCACAAATTTCCCCTTTCTTCAATTATCTCAACTAAAATATTACACAGGAAGTTGATCGAACTATTGTAATATGCAGCAATGAGTGAATAAATCATTCAACTCTCTGAGGCATCTGTACATACAGTATTTAAAAGAGAATGTGTACTGAATTAATCACTCACTAATTGGCAGAATTTGGGGCATCAGTACAGCAAAGGGCAAAAAGTACAAAGTGTACAGAAGATACTTGTGGTACTGGGAAAATAACCCCTAAATAATGTTTCACACACAGTAGGCATTACTAAGTATTTGTTCAAGGAACAATTAGGTGAAGGTAATCATGCCAAGCCAGCCTCTCCATCTTACTTTGGGTCAGCATCTGTAAATGGTTCTTTCCCCTCCCCCACCACAAGGCAAAAGTTGTTTCTCACAACGGCTCACTCAAGGGTATCAGAAGAGTACTACTCAAGGGTAGCACAAAAAAGGTGCTTCTTCAGTGTGGTGCCAATGGTTGAGGCTGAAAAGTTTCAGACAAACCATAAAAAACCTAGGAGCTGCAGGTCGATGTGACATGCCCTTTATTCAACTCCAGCTCTTGGGGGCAGGTGACCTAGCATAGAAAACCTCTTTTCCCTCCACAGGCAGAAAGCCTTGGGGCCTTAAATAGCCAACTATTTTAAATCGCACAAGGACTTTATGGACACCTGTATAGTAGCCAGAAGAAGAGTGGCTCCAAATTAAACACTAACGGGGGCTTAGCGCCTGTAGCTCAGCGGCTAGGGCGCCAGCTCCATACACCAGAGCCAGCGGATTGGAACCCACCTGGGCCTGCAATGACAACTACAACCAAAAAACAGCCAGGCATTGTGGCAGGTGCCAGTAGTCCCAGCTACTTGGGAGGCTGAGGCAAGAGAATCACTTAAGCCCAAGGGTTTGAGGTTGCTGTGAGCTATGATGCTATGGCACTCTACCGAGGGCAACATAGTGAGACTCTGTCTCAAAAGAAACAAAACAAAACAAACACTAATAAGGATTACTTAGGAACACAAGGCAACTGCCCACTTAATCATGGTTATTCAAAACAATAGGGGACCTCCTGGCCTTCAGGTTAGAAAGTCTAACTTAACTCATCTTCCCCACATTGAGGAAGTGTAAAACTTGTGAAAATTAAAATAAAGTCATTTGTGTTAGAACCCTGACAAATGGAGCCAGAGAAGGCCATGAAGTGAAGGTTCTCACGCATGAATGGCTCATAACAAGAACTTATCACAAAAGCTTGCAAAACCCACAACCTTTCACAAAGTCTATTGCACCTTTACACACACACACATAACAAATACTTTTGCAAGGATGTCTAACAGCTGCATGTTCCCATCTTGAAATGACACCACTCTTGCTATTGACCTTTGTAGCTAGCAAGGATTCAGAATAATTTATTTAAATCTTCCTTGTTTTGTCTTTAAAAGCTTGCCCTTCCTTCCACCTCCCTGAATATACAGTGTCCCTCTCTGTTATTCAGATTGACAGGTGAAAAGACAGAGAAAGAAAATACCACAATTTAATAGGTTATATTATATTTTAAAACAAGTTTTGGGGAGTTTTGTATATTTAAAAAACAAATTTGATTCCCACTAACAATATGTCAGATCCAATTTAAGATGGTAAGATAATATTGTAATTTGGGGAAGAACTATTATTATTTAAAGTCTGTGAATTTTAAATTCTTTAAATTTATAAGCAGGGTCCTCAAACTTTTTAAACCGGGGGCTAGTTCACTGTCCCCCAGACCGTTGGAGGCCCAGGCGAGTAGGCTGCTAAGTAGGACAGGTAGTGGCAGCAAAAACACCCGGCGGGCCACATAAATGTCCTAGCTGGGCTGTATATGGCCCACAGGCCATAGTTTGAGGACACCTGACTTATAGCTTTGTATAATTATGCCAGCTGGGAGGAAAAAAAAAGATGGCTTTCCAGATAGGACAATGAATGGAAGATGAAAGGCAGCATAGGTTCTCAGCTTCTACTTATCCCTAGAAGTCACCTGGAGCCTTTTAAAACCATACAGGGCCCTTACCTCACAGATCTGTCTGATTAAATCTAGAGTGGGACCCTGCTTAAGGCCCCGCCCCCAGGTGATTATGATAGCAGTGGGCCTGTAGACCGTACTAGAAGTTGAGAGATCTGGGCCAGAAGGCAAGGAGAGCTGACTTAAAGCTATGATAGCAGAACCAGAGGACATAGTCCAGCCATATCAACAAGATATTAACAGGGCTTAATGATTTATTGAATATATATAAAAGATGAGGAAGAATCTAAGAATAAATGAAGGATACATTAAGAATTGGGAAGAATTGGGGGGGTTGTTTATTTTTAAGACAGTATTTGAGAGGTAAGGGGGACTCCTGTTACGATGATGACTTCAACTTTGGTTTAAGTGAGTTTGAGGTGCTTAGGGGACATTTGGAAGAGCTGTCCAGAAGGCATTCAGATTTAGCCTAAAGTTCAAAGTGATGTCCAGGAAGTGGAGGCATAGGTTAGGGAATCTGGCATCTTAGTGGTTAAGAAAAGCATAGAAAATGATCTAAAAAAGGATTGTTTGGATTTTGCAAACTACAAATTCGCCAGGCTCCTTAGGGAGAACTGCACTGGCTGAATCTCAGGGACAGAAGAGAAATTGAAGTGGTCAAGCAAAATCCCCCTTATCTAGTAAAACCCCCTAGTTTGAGTAAACATCTAACCCCGAGAAGCTGCATGGATATGCGCTTCCACCTACAGCTACTCAGTGCTGAGATCTCCCCTTTTGAGGTTCTAACTCTTGAGTAAGGCATGGTGAGTGCAGCCTAAGAACTGAACGGTCCGAATCCCCTAGCCAGTTGAAGGGAAGAAGGCGGCGAGGCCAAACAAGGTGAGTAGTCAGACCGGAACTCCTTATCCACGGAGCCCACGAAACTTTCCGCCCTCCCAGGCCCCTCATGGGGCTAATTGCACTCACTTCTCGGAGGGTCCGGCCCAGCATGGTCTTCATGCTCAGGCTGTCACCACCAGGGCCGGGAGACAAGGAGGTAACAAAAAGGTCAACAGCCCCCGCTGAATGACATGGGCGCAGCCATCTTTGATCGTAACCGACCCCTCAGCATCGAGTACTTCGATTGGTTGAACTGAAGCCCAAGGAAATGATCTTTGCACGCGATTGGTTAGCGCCTAAAACCCATCCCGGCGGCGACGAGAGCGGGCGAGCAAGGAGTTTGTCTGGAAGCGTCGGATTCTCTGTGGCTTTGGATCGCGAGCATTGTCTGTCTGCCCAGCGAAGGGCTCTCAGCACAGGGGTCTTGGGGGGCGGAGAGGGTGCACACCTGCTTTTGTTTTTTTTTTTAAGGGAAAGGGAGTGTACAAGAGGGAGGAGAATGGACAGAATCCGGACTTGAACGCTAATTGCAGCATTTCTGATGTGAAGAGCAGAATAACAATTTCATATTCTTTCTATAGTTGCTCCATTAGGTTAACTTCACTTTTTTATACCCAGTTTTGAATGCTTTTAATTTTGAAGCTAGTCTGTGTGTTTGGCAGAATTTCACCGAATTCAGGGGTGAGCGTTTGATCCGGTCCAAGTGTATTTTAATTGTGGCATTCAGGTCAACCACTGTTTACGATGGAATTTGTGAAGACCTGTGTCCTTAGAAGAAATGCACGTACTGCGGTTTGCTTCTGGAGAAGCAAAGTTGTACAAATGCCTTCTGTTAGAAAAATTAGTACTACCTGTCCTAGGAGCACTGTCATGCCTGCTTGGGTGATAGATAAATATGGGAAGAATGAAGTCCTACGATTCACTCAGAACATGATGATACCTATCATACATTATCCAAATGAAGTCATTATCAAAGTCCACGCTGCGAGTGTAAATCCTATAGATGTTAATATGAGAAGTAAGTTTTCAAAAGACATTTATTTTTCCTTACCCTTTTCTTAAAAAGAATCAGTTTCTTCAGGTATTCAGTTTTAAAAAGTCAATTGTTGACTACCCTTATTTGGTTAACACGAAGGAGTCCCTTAGGTTTTTTTTTATAATACTTACGCAAATGTTAAATTTCCAAAAATTTTGCAATTGCAGTGGCCAGGGTATACTTGAATCTTTTACAAAATGTGTCCATGCTTCCTTAATATGCAGGCTGGGGCTTGAGAATTTGTCTACAGTTTGCTTTCTGGTGTACTTACCTGTGGATTTTTGTGCTATTCTGAAATCCATCACAGGTTTCTTCATTATTTCAGAATTCGCATTTTTGTGATAATTCCTGTCCTCTTTGCTCTCCTGTTATTCAGAGCTTGCTTTATTGGTCCAGTAGACAAAGCAACCGAACAGGGCCCCAGAATATGGGTAGTACTTTCCTCATTTCTGCTATTGTATTCTCCCCTCAATATTTAAAATACACTTTCCTGTTATGTCCCATTCCTAAGGGGAATAATACTAACTTATGCTGGAGGATATTGGTAAAGCTTGGAGAGCACTGTATTCCTTACATATGTATTATTTATTATGGTGCTGAAAATGCTAGTATTTGTGAATTGCTTTAACTTTGGAAAATAAAGTGAAAAGTAGTTTCAGTCTTGCTTATGGGAACTCAAGTATGTTGACTGAAGAAATAAAAAAGCATCTTTAGGATGATTAACCTCAGGGTTAACCACAGGTCAGTTAACCTCAGTGATTTAAGCAAGCTGCCATATGCCTTTTAACCATGGGCGAGTGTTCTGCAAGGTTTTATGTAAAAGTACAATTATCTTTCACCAATTGCCTGGATAACACTTCTCATCTGTGACCTATGTGTGATGACTTTAATTTCTTTGTTCCTATATGTATCTAATTACTAGATTAAGATTAATAATAGAATATGCTGGGCCTGGTGGCTCACACCTGTAATCCTAGCACTCTGGGATGTCAAGGCTAGTGGATTGCCTGAGCTTGGGACCAGCCTGAGCAAGAGCTCGACCCTATCTTAAAAGGCCCAGAGGGTGCCTGTAGTCTCAGCTACTTGGGAGGCTGAGGCAAGAAGATCACTTGAGCCCAAGAGGTTGCTGTGAGCTGTGACTCAATAGCACTCTATGGAGGGTGGCAAAACGAGACTCTGTTTAAAAAAAAAAAAGATTAATAATAGAATGAACCATGTTGAGAACTTTATAGAGAAGTATGAAAATATAGAGACTGTAACTTTGTTTCTTCTCTCTCTCTCTCTCTTTTTTTTTTTTTTTCCAGAAGTGGTATGGTAGATGAGGGTAGCACTTCTGGAATTTTTTGGTTTCAAGATCTCTTCACATTCTTAAAAATTATTTGGCTTCTGTTTATGTAAGCTATAGTTATCAATATTTATCAGAACATAGAGCAAAGTTTAAAATATTTAAAAATGCAGAATGACATAAAAATAATGACTAAGTGGCAAGTGAAGCACTAAAACAGGCAGTAATAGAGCCTGGGCTCTACCTTTAAAGAGCTTACAATGAAAAATATTTTCCAGGGCAGCGCCTGTGGCTCAGTGGGTGGGCGCTGGCCCCACATCCTGAGGGTGGCAGGTTCAAACCCAGCCCTGGCCAAATTGCAACAAAAAAGTAGCCGGGCGCTGTGGTGCGTGTCTGTAGTCCCAGCTACTTGAGAGGCTGAGGCAAGAGAATAATCACCTAAGCCCAGGAGTTGGAGGTTGCTGTGAGCTGTGTGATGCCACAGCACTCTACCAAGGGTGGTAAAGTGAAACTCTGTCTCTACAAAAATATATATATATTTTCCAAAATAAGCAAAAAAATTTAATGAGAAGATTAGCATTGTTTTACATTTTTGGATCTTTCTTTGTCTTTATCTGGTTTAACAAGAAAAACTGGATTTTCTTGTGTATTTCTGTTTTCAGTCTATTGCATTACGTCATTGAAATAAGAAAAGCCAGCCCATACAGATTGTTGGAAAAGGATTTTTTAGAGTCCTTGAAAAGATCTTGGGGATGTACCAGTCTTGGAGAACTTCTGGATTAGGAGAATAAAATCCAGATTCACTGTCATTAGATCCTTTGACTCTAATTTTTCTATTTTTAACTTAATATTTCTGGACCTGTACCACTAGCCTCAATAGTAGCCACTATCCTTCTGTGGCTATTAAGCAGTTTAAATGTGGCTAGTCTAAATTGAAATATGCAATCAGTATAAAATACACACTAGATTTCAAAGACCTAGTAAGAAAAAAAGTGTAAAATGTCTCATTAAGAATGTTATACTGATATGTTGAGGCAGTAATATTTTGGAAATACCAAGTAAAATATTACTAAAATTAATTTCACAGGCTGGGCGCCCATAACTCAGTGGTTAGGGTGCCAGCCACGTGTGCCAAGGCTGGTGGGTTCTAACCCTGGCCCAGGCCTGCTAAAAGAAAAAAAAAAAAAGCCGGGTGTTGTGGCAGGTGCCTATAGTCCCAGCTACTCGGGAGGCTGAGGTAAGAGTTTGAGGTTTCTGTGAGCTGTGATGCCAAGGCACTCTACTGAGCATGACAAAGTAAGACTCTGTCTTAATTAAATAAATAAATTTTCACTTTTTACCTTTTTTGTGGATACTAGAACATTTGAAATTACATATGTGACTTGCATTACATTTTTATTAGACAACACTCATATAGACTATGTAATAGAATAACTGTTATACATTTTGGAGGGCAAGAGGTTTGAGCAAAGACTACTGTCGTCAAAATAGCTGGGAACTTCTATTAAGAATGATTTGAAATGACTTTACTCTGATTGCCTCATGAAATCCACATTTGTATTCTTTTTGTTTTTAAATAATAATTGCTACTACTTGTTGGCCATGTTTTACTTTTTTTACATTGGGCTTAAAGGTAATTTAGTTTTTACAAGGTATGTCTTTAAGTGGTAGGCTTTACTCAGTAATCAATATGCTCTGTCATGCCTTTGAATTGTAAGCTCATTGAAGATAGATCCCATGATTCATTAACCTGCCAGTATTTCTGGTGCATAGTGGTCATTCAGTTATTGTTTTTATCTATTTTATATTAATTAGCAGTATTTTGTCTATGAGTAATTTTTGCATTTTGTTTTCATTTAGATCTGTTAACTTTTCATTTCTTTAAATGCACATGCACAATTTGTGTTATGTACATTTCATTTCATGGCTGTATCTGGACTTTTCTTGGCTTCTATTTAATATTAAGTAATATTTTATTTTTATATAGTATTCTTGAGACATCTTCATTTTTTATGATTTGACTAGGAAATACATGTATTATTTGCATGTATATTTTTTGTCTCCTCTGCCCATAGATTCTTTTTGAGAATGTATTATTGTTACAGAAAATATCTGAAATAATAGCTTGGGGAAATAAAAAGTACAAGATTGTGAAATGTAGAAAGCAGTTATTTCCCTTGACGAGAAAACAAGAGACATGTCTAGTTTGAAAGATGAAGGGCAGCCATATTTCTGGAGATGACCTCTATTGTTGGGCGTAAAATAATTGAAATGGCTAAAGAAATGGATAATTTAAAAAAATAGAGCCAACAGCCTCATACCAACAAAGTTTAGTTTCTTTAGATGGGATTAAAGTCTTTAATGACAGATACAGGATTTTCCAAACTGGCAAAACTCTTTGTCAATGGCACAGAACTTTTAAGGGCCCCATTCATTTGTGTCACCAAGAAGGTTCTCATTTACTGTCTACCAGCTAGCTGCATTCTGGATTTGGGGTTAGTCTAGATAGCACTGCAGGGCTACTGAGTAAGGGCTGCTCAGTTGATTCATGAGCATATCAGGGTGACCAAAAAACCTGGAAAACAACTTGGAGGTGCAGGCTGTGTACTCAGAGGACTTGAAGCCTTTTTGCAGCTCTGAAACAGAAGCTAAAATTTGATGTAGCTAAATGCCCACTTCTGTAGCTCAAACCACAGAGATTTCAGTGAATAATTGTTTAGTTATATTTTAATAGCAGAAAAGGAATTTAAGACAGGAAAAATGAAGCATGTGACTTTTGTATTACGTGTGAAGTTGTTTTTTCCGTGACAGAATGCAGTCTTGACTAGCCAGATGGCAAATGTGTAATGTTGGCATGACGGCCATCAGCTCAGATTTTTCTGGGACTTACCCAACTTTCAAATACTTTCTCTCACGTGTTTTGGATTTTTATTAGAAAAACAGCTTCTGCAGACTACCCACCTGTCGACACCTCTGTCTGTCTCCACCTTCACTCCCACTGTATGGGTTTACTGTGGTTGCTCCCACCTACGGCCAGCGCTCCACTTGGGTTCTCAGTCCCATCTCTTCCCACTCTGAGGTATCTTTCCAAGAAGTCCCTCCTGCATTATCCACCTTTTCTTTTCTACTAGATCATTCCAGTTAGCATATAAATTTATTGTTATTTCTCCGCTCTTAAAAAAGGCTCTTCAAAAATTGTTCATCTCCGCTCCATTTTCCTCTTCCCCTCTATAGCAAAACTATTCGTAAGAGGTTAATCTCACAGTCTCCAATTCCTTGCTTCCTATTCCTGTTCCCTAGCACACTGTTCCTAGGAAGGTACCAAAGATCTCTGTGTTGTTGGATCCAGTCTTACTGGTTTGCTTGTTTTAAAGCATCTTACTAGTTTTTGACCTTATTCAAAAACATTTGACTTGTTTAAGTGATCTTCCTCACCTGGCCTTCTGAGCACCTGTCAAGTTCACGGGGAAGCCTGCTGTCTGAGGCTCCTTTGCTGGTTTGTCCTCATCCTTGAGACCTAAGGTTCCACTGCCTGCAGGAGTAGGAGAGAGGCAGGGGGACTGACAGAGTGCTTTCGTGAGTCTGGAGCATGCGTTGTGGGGCAAGGAGAGCTATATGGCACCAGAGAAATAGGGCAGCCTCTCATAGCAGAAATGTTTTCTTCAGAAAAATGTCAAGCAGAAGAGAATAACAGACCATTTGTGTTTTAGAAAAGACATTCCATGTGTTGAACCTGTGTAATAAATTATTTCAGAGAATTCTAGATAGAGCAGCCAAATTATGATTAGAAGAATATTTTCTGCTTTGTTTACATGGCATTTATTTAAATATTCTTAAAATAAGATTTAATAAATGCACCCAAGAGGCTCTTTCTCAGTAATTTATATACTTATTACAAAGACTGTTCTAGGAATTTTTTTTTTAGGACATAGGGGACTATTCCTCATGGACTAATATCAGTATTAAGTACTTTATATCCATGCTTTATTTGTCAATTTTAAATAGCTTTAACATTTATCCTCATGAGACGTAGTACCAAATTCTTTGTTGTTTAAAATGATCATAAATGAATAAGTCTGACACCATCTTCAAAGAACAGAGTAAAACTGTAAAAAAGACAATATTAAAAGTTCTGAAGACAATTTCAAACTTCACAAGTATTTTGAGCAATAGCAGCTTTAGTTTTGATAAATAAATAATGATTTTTAAAATGGTTTTTAAAAGGAATAATTTTATGCCTGCCTGTGTAATGGCAAAAAATTATAAAATTAATTACTTTCATCTGCATATTGAGGATATAAAAGTGTACCTGGCTTATGATTTTGTAATAGTTTTAAAAACATTCCATTTTTTTCTTCTGGTGGAAAGAGATAAATTGTTATTTTGCAGGTGGTTATGGAGCTACAGCTTTAAATATGAAGCGTGACCCTTTACATATTAAAACCAGCGGAAACGAATTTCCACTGACTCTGGGTCGGGATGTCTCTGGTGAGGTGATGGAATGTGGGCTTGACGTGAAGTACTTCAAGCCTGGAGATGAGGTATGTCGGGAAAAGCCACTATTTTCTAAGTGTGCAGATTTCATTCTGTTTTCTTTGGAAGTGTATTCTATGCTGTTGACCTTTTTTTCTTTTCAACAAATGCGCTGAGCTTTGGCTGGAACCCTTATTTTCTTGGTTCTGTTATTACATTTTTCACAAACAATTCCAAAATAGCTTATGGTATTATACTTGAGTTTTCTAAATTTAGTGCTTAAGACTTACAAGGCTTTAAAATATATAGAATTGGGATTTTTTTTTTTCCTTGAGAGAACCTTTTTTAAAAAAATCATTTGGTGAATAGAGCCTTTAAATGACAATTTCTACCTCCTGGTTTGGGTGGCTTTACAATAGTTAAAGTTTGGTATAATCACTTGTCACTTTGAACCTTTGTACCAAGACAGTATAGTGAGCTCATAATAACAGCTAATGCTGTTCTGATTGCTTCTTGTACAATAACTCAGTTAATCCTCCTATGGAAGGTTAACGAGCCTCGTTTACAGATGAGGAAGCCAAGCTATAAAAAAGTCCCACAGCTAATAAATGGTGGAGCCAGCAGGATTAAGGCCTCAGAGATTAAGATTTTTCTGGTACTCTAGTCAATAAAGGCACCACGATATACTGGATCTGCTTCCAGAGTGGTTTGATTTGATAAATCCAGAATCATACGAAGTAATTAAATTTATACCATGTGAGAATAGCCCTTTTGGTTGGTGTATTACTGACTTGCGCTTTTTTCCAAGGGTGGGTATGTATTAGGGTGCTTATCTTTATTGGTCAGAAAACAGTTGTGTCTCTGACGTGTTGTGTGTGTGTGTTTCAGGTCTGGGCTGCAGTTCCTCCTTGGAAACAAGGCACTCTCTCAGAGTTTGTTGTGGTCAGTGGGAATGAGGTAACTCACCAACCCTGCTGAAATGCCTTTTGAAAGTTTAAACAAAGACTGACAAATATCTCTGAAGTAGTTGGTTGTTTTCAGATCAAGTTCATCGTTGCTGGGCAGTTTTGAAAGAGCTGAGGTAGACAATGGGAATTTTTGAGTGATTAAAAAAGTGTTTGAAGATTAAAAAATATTTGATTTAATAACTCTGCCTGCTAAACTAGTTATCTTTGTCTCATGGAGTGGAGATTTGGAATGAGATGGAGAACCCTGCTGTGATTCTTGGTATTGCCCAGTATAAACAGTTGAAGCTAGATGTTTCCAGTGGAAAGTATGGATTAGTCATCAATGGAGGCAAGGAAGCATCAGGCTGTTTTGAATTACTCAAAAAACAGAAGTCTAATCAAATATAGTCAGGACACCTGACAGTGTGGATGGAGAGAAAGGGTTAACGTTGAGGACATTGGCTACAAAAGGGTAGGCAGGAAGAGGAAAGGGGTGTTACTGAGATTGGACAAAGCTGAGTAGGATCACTTCCCAGAAAATGGGGCTAAAGAAAATAACTGAGCTTAAATTATGAGCGTTCAAGGTTTATTTGGATTTGTTTCTGGATATTGTCAGGACCGATGGGATTATTCGGGTGGTCTTTTTATAAACAGGTAATACAGCCTACAGAACATTACTGGGCAGGTAGAGCTATTTGGAGAATATTCCTTAGCGATAATCTTGGAGTAGGATATGTAGTAAACAGTGAGCCTGGAAGAATTTTTTAGATTTATCTATGAAAATATAGTTGACACTTGAACAAGCCCTGCATGGTGGAAAATCTGTGCAAAACTTTTGACTTAACTATTGGTAGCCTACCGTTGATGGGAAGCCTTACCAATAACATAATCAGTTAACACATATTCTGTATGGTATAGGTATCCTATACTATATTCTTAGAATACAGCAAGCTAGAGAAGAGAAAATTAAGAAAATCATGTGGGAGAGAAAAACACATCTATTGTTTATTAAACGGGCCGTCTTAAAGGTCTTCATCCTTGTAGTCTTTGTGTTGAGTGGGGAGAGAAGTAGTTAGTCTTACCGTCTCAGGTGGCACAGGCAGAGGAAAATCCACTTAGGAGTGGGCTACACGGTTCCAATTTATGTCATTCAAGGATCAACTGTAGTTGAATTCCTGTGAAAGTAAATATGTTTAATTGTGTTCATAACATTCGAAAGCCATTGCTTATTTTTGACTGTTATCTTTAAATCTAGGTCTCTCACAAGCCCAAAACACTTACTCATACTCAAGCTGCCTCTTTGCCGTATGTGGCCCTCACAGCCTGGTCTGCCATAAACAAGGTTGGCGGCCTGAATGATAAGAATTGCAAAGGAAAACGGTAAGTGTGTCAGTGGTGGCACCTAAATCTCCCTTCTTTTTGTTCTGTAAGTTCTCTGCAGTAGTTTGTCAGAGCATTGAAATTGGGATCATTTACATTAGTTGAGTTTGTGCTGACATTTGAAAACAGTTTCCAAATGTTTTCTAGAAGTCAGTTTGCACTTTCGTAACCTTATTCTGTTGATTCTCGGCCTAAACAAATGGGAATTTTTAAACTGAGATGTTAGGAGTCTGAACCTTCTATCTAGAACAATACAAAATTTTTGCATGTGAATCTGGAAAGAAGATCCAGCGGGCTTTTTTTTTTTTCTTTTTTGAGACAGAGTCTCACTTTGTCATCCTTGGTAAAGTGTGGTGGTGTCATAGCACCTCACAACTCCTCACAGCAACCTCAAAACTCTTGGGCTTAAGTAATTCTCTTGTCTGAGCCTCCCAAGTAGCTGGGACTACAGGCACCTGCCATAATGCCTGGCTATTTTTAGAGATGGGGTCTTGCTCTTGTTTAGGCTGGTCTTGAACCCATGAACTCAGGCAATCCACTCGCCTTGGCCTCCAGAGTGCTAGGATTATGGGCGTGCGCACTGTGCCTAGCCTAAGATCCATAGTTTATCAGATTCCTAAAAAAATTAGGAATCGCCTCAGTTTCTAGAGAATGATATCTAAGCAAAGGTGTTTTTTCCTTCCCCTACGAGAGTTGCTTTCACACTTGTTTATTTCTGTGAAAGCTAGATATAAAGGAACTGCAAGACCCAATTGAATATCCTTGAGTTCTCTTAGGCTCAGTGCTTAATACACATGTATCCTTTAGGTCGGTTCTGGTTCTCCAGTTCCTTGAATGTAAGCTTATTTGAATTAGCAATAACGTAGTGACTAGAAATGTCCCAGTTGTACTTGAGTTCACTTTCCAGATTCTGCCACTTTATAGCTTGGTGACCAATTCAGTTGCTTTTTTTTGTTTTTGCAGTTTTTGGCCAGGTCAGGCTTGAACCCACCACCTCTGGTATATGGGGCCGGTGCCCTTCTCCTTGGAGCCACAGGCACTATCCTTTTTTTTTTTTTTTTTTTTTTTTTTAAATGAGTTTTGTTTTAAGGGTTAAGTGAAGTAGCACACATAAAGCTGGTGACACAGGTTATGGCACATGGGAGACAGTTGTTAGTGAGATGATTATAATGTTCTTTGTATTTTAAAAAGTTGACATCATAGAAAACACTGATTTTGTTTTTTGCTGAGAAAACTAGGTACTAAGAACCATTTAATAATTCTAAGCAAGGAGAGAACTATGGGTCAAATTATAATAAATTGAAATACCGAATTTTTTTTTATTACTATGGATTGTGTAGGTGAAATTACTAAAATCTATTTTTCTCTATTCCTGTTGTGAAACATTGTATTTTACATTTAACGTGTTGGATGATAGAACACTGAATTTAATAAAAGTTTAATAGCTATAATTAGGTGCTCCCTTTGCCTTAGAATTCAAGGCAGATATTCTAAAGGTCAACCTTGTTTGTTTTTTAAGCTACTGTGGCTTACCTTTCTTGAAGTTGCCATTTTGGTGAAACACTTTGTTTAAAATTAAATTAGTTTTGACGATACAGATTTTTCTTTCTTCTTTTTTTTTTTTTTTTCCTTTGAGACATAATCTTCCTCTGTCACTCTGGGTAGAGTGTGATGGCATCGGAGACCATAGCAACCTCAAACTCTTGGGCTCCAGTGATCCTCTTGCCTCAGCCTCCTGAGTAGCTGGGACTACAGATAGCTGCTGCAACATCTGGCTAATTTTTTCTGTTTTTAGTAGAGACAGGATCTCAGTTTTGTTCAGGCTGGTCTCAAACTTGTGAGCTCAAGCAGTCCACCCACCTCGGCCTCCCTGAATGCTAGGATTACAGGTGTGAGCCACTGCACATAGAGTTTTCTAATGGTTTATCTTAGTTAATGTTGCAAAAATTTATTTTTAGACATTATGGTTGTGGGCTTGGCATGAACACTAATGTTTTATTGTGCTGTTTTAGTTTTTCCTTTAAAAACATTAGGGTTTCTATACCTGCATAATTATATGTGCACTATGGTTAGAGACCTTTGAATCCTCTTGCTGGTTCAGGGCTCTCTGAGTGTACTGTAGAAAACAATTTAAAGATAAAGATCTGGCTCAGTGCCTGTGGCTCAATCGGCTAAGGTGCCAGCCACGTACACCTGAGGTGGTGGGTTCGAATCCCCAGCCTGGGCCCTCCAAAACAACAATGATGGCTGCAACCAAAAAAAAATAGCTGGGCGTTGTGGGAGGCACCTGTGGTCCCCGCTACTTTGGAGGCAGAGGCAGGAGACTCACTTGAGCCCAGGAGTTGGAGGTTGCTGTGAGCTGTGATGCTGTGGCACTCTACCCAGGGGGACAGCTTGAGGCTCTGTCTCAAAAAAAAAAAATTAAAAAAGATAAAGATCTGCCTTCTATTTTTAGATACCTAGGTGTGAACCTCCAGTTTACTGTTGGCTTTGTGGGTAGTTCTTTGGTACTCCATTGTCTTCTCTTTAAGCAATAATAGCTCAGAACCGGGAAATTGAAGTTGTGGGCCCTTCTCTTTAGTCTGCCGTTAAAGAACCAGGTGACCACAGGCTGTGTATTTATGGCCTCTTTGCAGTTTCCTCTGTGTTGCTGAGTGTAGTACTGGGTAGGTTGTGAGTAAAGCTTTGAGAAGTGAAAAATTTTATATATTATAGGGTGATGATATATTAAGTTGGTTTTATTCATTGATTTAGCCACATGGTGACTGAACTGTAATGAAATCCTTTGGAAGGAGCCTGAAAATTCGCATCACAGACGTCTACCATGTTCCCATGTGCATAGTGACCTGTAGGATGCATTTGTCCTGAGCCATGGTGAGACCTCAGTGTTTTAGTCCCTTCAGGCTGATGTAATAAAATACCATGAACTGTTGGCTTATATAAAACAGAAATTTATTTTTTACAGTTGCAGAGGCTAGGAAGTCCATGGTACTGATAGACTCTCTCTGGTGAGGGCCAACTTTCTGGTTTATAACTGTGCCTTTGTGATTGTTTTCACATGCTGGGGTGAGGATCTCTCTGGGGTCTGTTTTATATGTAAGCACTAACACCATTCATGGGGGCTCTACACCATGACCTAATCACCTCCCAAAGCCCCCGCCTCCTAATACCATCACCTTAGGGGTTAGGATTTTAACGTATAAATTTTGGCAGGACACAAACATAACAAACATTCAGAACATAGCACTTGGAGTTCTCAGAAGTTTCAGTTTATTGAAATTCCTGCACATGGATTATAACTGTGGCCTACCTCTCCAACTACATATTTGTGAGAATCATAGAAATGTGAGCACTTAAATATTGTAAAAATATTTGCAGTGATGTATATTATGAGATTTTATTGTACTTAAAGTTAGAGGTCCCACTGTCCAAAGTGGATTTTTTGAAGTTTGACCATTATGATTGACGGGGCATATTTTCGCTTCCCTAAGGAATAATTAATCTTTTTTTGTAAGTTATTGGCATTAAGGTATGTTTTAGGTTGCACAAAGTGGTTTGGTGTTTGTTATCAGAGACTAACAGTCTGCTTTTTCCCTAACCAGTTAATTAGAAAAAAAAAAACCCTAACAGCTTGGTGCCTGTAGCACAGTGGTTACAACGCCAGCCACATACACCGAGGGTGGTGGGTTTGAACCCAACCCAGGCCAGCTAAACAACAATGACAACTGCAATAAAAAATAGCGGGATGTTGTGGCAGATACCTGTAGTCCCAGCTACTTGAGAGGCTGAGGCAAGTGAATCGCTTAAGCCCAAGAGTTTGAGGTTGCTGTGAGCTGTGATAATACGGCACTCTACTGAGGGCAACATAATGAGACTCTGTCTCAAAAACAAAACAAACCCTAACAATTGCAGAAACATCTATTAGTACCTTGGAAAGTTTTGTTGTTGTTGTTTTTCTTTTTTTAAGAGACAGAGTCTCATTTTGTCACTCTTGGTAGAGTGCAGTGGCATCACAGCTCACAGCAACCTCTAGCTCTTGGGCTTAGGTGATTCTCTTGCCTCAGCCTCCTGAGTAGCTGGGACTATAGGCGCCCGCCACAACACTTAGCTATTTTCTTGTTGCAGTTGGGTTTGAACCCACCACCTTCAGTATATGGGGCTGGCACCCTGCTCACTGAGCCACAAGTGCTGCCCTGTTTTTTTTTTTTTTTTTTAATTAAGTCATATACACATAGATCATGAATACATTTATGTATAGGTGGGGTACAGTATATTGATTTTTTAATGCAATCTGACATGGTTACATCAAACCAATCAACATAGCTTTTGCCTCATTTACTTGATTATTGTGTTAAGACATTTATGTTCTAGGGCGGTGCCTGTGGCTCAGTGGATAGGGTACTGGCCCCATATACCAAGGGTGGCGGGTTCAAACCCGGCCCTGGTCAAACTACAACAAAAAAATAGCGGGGCGTTCTGGCAGGCGCCTGTAGTACCAGCTACTTGGGAGGCTGAGGCAAGAGAATCGCCTAAGCCCAGGAGTTGGAGGTTGCTGGGAGCTGTGATACCACGGCATTCTACTGAAGGCAATAAAGTGAGACTGTCTGTACAAAAAAAAAGACTTTTTTTGTTCTACACTTGGCAGATTTACCTTGGAAGGTTGTATAGGATTTTTATAACAAATAGGTTTTTTTGAAATTAGGACAGAGCTTTCTAAGGGTTCGATGGTATTTACATTTTTCTTCTTTGTTATAAAATTATACTTCTGCAACCAGCATCAGCAAACCACGGAGATTATTTAATCTTGATGTCATATAATATTACTTTGTCAGTACAGTGCTATCACTAGAAAATGTCAAGTGGAATTATTTCCTTGTTATCAGCCCATCCATAGTTTCTTTATGACTTATTCAGTGGAAACATGTAGATAACTTAGAGCTCTCAGGATGAATAGAAATGTTTTACAAAGTTGTTACACCTGATATTTTTGGAGTATGCTGTGATCTGATGGTTTTATTTGTTGCCAGTGTCATGGGTGCACTTGAATATTTCATGGTGTGCCTGAAATTCATCTTCTAACTGGGGAAGTTGTATTTTACTCTGTTTGACAGAAGTATTAGAAAGTGTTAGAAATTGGACTGTTCCTCCTCCACAAAATAAATTTCAGTTTTAAATTGTGTATGCTTGGCTTGGCGCCTGTGGCTCAACCGGCTAAGGCGCCAGCCATGTACACCTGAGCTGGCAGGTTCGAATCCAGCTGGACCTGCCAAACAACGACGGCTGCAACCAAAAAAAATAGCCGGGCATTGTGGCGGGCGCCTGTGGTCCCAGCTACTTGGGAGGCAGAGGCAGGAGAACTGTTTGAGCCCAGGAGTTGGGGGTTGCTGTGAGCTGTGATGCCACAGCACTCTACCCA
>CAUYQV010129651.1:0-38149 GCA_963574575.1 Galagoides demidoff
CCCCTCCCGCCCCCCACCCCCCGCCACCACGCCCACGCCATACGACGTGTCGCCTTCGGCCCCCCACCCGCGCCCGGGGGCGGCGGCGCCCCCGCCGCCCGCGAAGCAACATGTACACAGTACTTATTTTCAGATCTAGTCACTGAAACTTAAAAGAAATGTGTTATAGTCAACCCCCCAAATAATCATGTTTGGTGAACTTACAGATATGAAAATTAGAAAACCTTCAAGGTGGGGTTGGGGGATGGTATATTTTCCCCCTTTCCCTGATAATAAACTTTTCACTGTTCTACTTCCTGGAATTTTGTGAGTTTCCACATCTATGGAAATATATATGAGTATGCAGGATTTCCGGAAAATGGTGGAAGGTCCAGTGAAGTTCAAGAGGCTGGAACCTGGGCTACGCCATTAATAAAGAGGGAATTTCCCAGCTACAAAGCATAAGGAGAGATCTCTCCTGGCACAGAGACCTCTACCACTATCAGAACTACTTCATCAGCATGTGTTACGTCCCAGGAAGTTTTTAGAGCTTTATGTACACCCTCCCCTCTGCCCAATCTATCCATCACATTTTTTTTTGAGACGGAGCCTCAAGCTATCCCCCTGGGTAGAGTGCCATGGCATCACAGCTCATAGCAACTTCCAACTCCTGGGCTCAAGTGAGTCTCCTGCCTCAGCCTCCCAAGTAGCTGGGACCACAGGTGCCTGCCACAACGCCCGGCCATTTTTTGGTTGCAGCCATCATTGTTGTTTGGCGGGTGTGGGCTGGGGATTCGAACCCGCCACCTTAGGTGTACGTGGCTGGCGCCTTAGCTGATTGAGTCACAGGCGCCAAGCCTATCCATCACATTTAACAAATGCAAATGATGCACAGGGAGGTTAAGTCACTTGCCCAAGTCTCCCAGATGCTACCTGGTAGAGTTTGGATTCAAATTCAACCATTTCTCTAAAATCTATGTTCCTGGCTCAGGTGCCAGCCACATACACCTAAGGTGGTGGATTCGAATCCAGCCTGGGCCCGCCAAACAATAATGACAGCTGCAACCAAAAAATATCCGGCTGTTGTGGCGGGTGCCTATGGTCCTAGCTACTTGGGAGGCAGAGGCAGAAGACTCGCTTGAGCCCAGAAGTGGAAGATTGTTGTGAGCTGTGATGCCACAGCCCTCTACCCAGGGGGACAGCTTGAGGCTCTGTCTCCAAAAAAAAAAAAAAAATCTATGTTCCTAACCACTGCTATATACTTCTTCCATGCTGAAGCCTCCATGGTGAGGCAAAAGGGCAGTGGCAGCTTCTCCCGGATGTCACTCCCCTGGAGGACAGGGTACATGTTGGGGGATAGTGGGAAAGGAGTTTGGTTAGGAGTGTCTTGATTTCCTGAGTTGGAATATAACTGTTTCTCAATTATACAGGGCAGGAGGATGGTTCCCTTGTCACTGGGCAAATGAGTATTAAAATGGGCTGCTTTGGCTTCATTTCTTGTGCTATTCCTAAGACAAGTCTTCAAGATGAGAAACAATTATATTTTGGGGTTTGAGACCAAGCCTGCACCCTGACCCACTCACCTCTTCTAGGAAGGGGAGGAGGAAATCTCGAGTGGTGTTATTTGAGGTGAAGAAGCCATGCACAGCTTTATACAGAACGTAGTGGTTTAGGCGGCGTGATGTGGAAGGTAGCATCCGCAGGGCCCGCAGCACGAATCTTGGCTCCTTGCCTGAAACGGCCTTCTCTAGCTGTTTCACATGCTCCTTGATGTCTGCAGAAGACCAGAGGAGAGAAAGACGATGTTACTTCCCACTCCTCCTAGTCCCCCTGCCACTGTAGGCAAGTAGACCTTGGAAGCCTCTTATAAAGGGGCAATAAGTGACCAGTCATCTCTTTTGCCCTAATGAGGTTAAGCATTATTTACAGATCCCACATACTGATGTTTTAAGACATAATCAAGAGGCAAGGAAAAAAGCAGGGGTGGGGGATGTGGTAGAAGACGACAGGAAGAAAAGAATAAATAAGAACCAAAAGAAATATGTGGAGATTCATCAAATCTCAAAGTAGGGAAAGACTTTGTAAATGTAAACAGGGGAGAAATTACATGCACATACAAGATTCATGAACTTGACTTCTGCATAAGTGCATTAAAAAAAGAAAAATATTTGCAACAAATGTGATCAAAGATTCACATTTTCATTCTACAAACAGGCTGTATAAATGGTTAAGACAAACTATATTGCCATAATGTCAAAGTAAAAGTGGACATGAACAGACACACATAGAAGACAGACAAATAGCTAATAGACAAAAAGTCTACCTCAGCAGTGTTTGAATAATTCCAAGTGCAAATATTTTTAAACTACCAAATTAGCCATATTAAAAAGATTATAGAATGCAGTGAGAAGTACATTTCTGCTGGCATAATATAAATTAGTACAGTTTTTCTGGACAATTATCTATCAAAAACCTTTAAAATGTTCACCCTTTTTTGACTCAGGCATATAGATTCCGGGAATCTATACTAAAGAAATAATAATAATACAAGTAGATTAAAAAATTTAGGCACAAAGTTGCACCACTACTTATAACAGCAAGAAACTAGAAACAGTTTAGATGTGCAGCAACAAGGGAATGCAATTAATTGGTAGTTTCTTGGTTACCTTTGTATATTGGGCACTTAGCACAGGGTGTCTGGGCTACATTAATGACATAACAATAGCTGATCTTTATGGAAGGTTTACTATGTGTTCACCATGTGCTAGACACAGTTCTGAGCATATATATATACATATATATTTTTTGGAGACAGAGCCTCACTATGTTGCCCTTGGTAGAGTGCCTTGGTGTCACATCTCACAGCAACCTCAAACTCTTGGGCTTAAGCCATTCTCTTCCCTCAGCCTCCCAAGTAGTTGGGACTACAGGCGCCTGCCATAACGCCTGGCTATTTTTTTGTTGCTGTTGCTGTCGTTGTTTAGCAGGCCTGGGTCAGGTTTGAACCTGCCAGCCCCAGTATATGTGGCCAGCGCCCTTAACCACTGAGCTATGGGCACTGAGCCAGTTCTGAGTATTTTAATGTTTACAACAACCCAATAAAGTAGGTATTATTACTCTCATTCATATGGATGAGGAAACTAATTCCAGGGCCTGTACTCTTAACTACTATATTAGGTATTCAATAAATGTTTCTGGAGTAAATTGAATGTCATTATGTTTATGGATATGTTAAATGAAAACACATGAAATTCAAAATCATCTGCATTTAGGAATGCTTTGCTACAAATTCTATAAATTACAGGAGAGCAGTTCAAATATTTATAGCAACAAATATTAACCATGATTTTTTCCCCTGCGATTTTTGACTTCTCATACTTTCCAAACTTGCTACAATGAACATGCATTACTTTATAACAAGAAAATGAAGTGTTTGTAATAAATATATCCAGCAGGTAATGGCGTGTGGCACCTTTGCCACTAGCTATCATTGTCTTAGGTAAAAGGATCTTTATTAGATACTGCTCCTGTTCAGTACCAGCTGAGGTAGGCAACACTGTCATATCCTCCAAAGCACCATCTAGGAGCATAACTTTGCTTATCTTGTTGTTTTTGAGCTAGTTTCTCATGCAGTTAAGTAAAATTAAAACCCAGTAAGTAATCTGGTCCCATTCACTCCAGGACTAGGAAAATAGCACCAAGATCAGAGTGGGAAGCTCTCACTTTACTCACTTCAAATGTAGCCAGGATGCTCTAAGTGGGAAAAGTAAAACACATGCCCCTGGAGGAACAAGATAACTATAGGAAACTGGTATATAGGAGTTTAATCTAAAGGTGAATATTATGAATTCAGCGATGACACTAAAAAGTTTTAAGTGCATATGTGGTTAAACCCTCTAGAAACTGTGTAGGAATAGGGACCTGAGGAAGAGGAAAAGAGTAATGGGATCGTTTGGGCATTTCAGTTAGTTAAATTATGAAACAAGATACTGGGTCCAAATGGTTCTTTTAGGGAATCTACTAAAGGAAGGTAGCACCACAGAAGCCTTTTGTACACTCTTTAAACTCAGGCACCAGTACTCTGTGTCATCCTGCCCTCTTCACTAACATAAATACAAATATTGGTTTTTAAAGGGATCAGTCACACACTGGGGGTGCTGGCATCAGTAGAGCGGGATTAAATGGAGGAGACCAAGGGGAAGGCTCAGAAAGAGCAGGGCTTAGAAGAGTCCCCAGGCCCCGTTAAGATCTAGATCTACATTCAACCCCAGATGGGGGTGTTGGGGGATATGAGAGGAATAGTTCCCACCCTGGAAACATTCAGTCATTGGGGCTGGGGTGGGGAGTATCAGGGTAGTAGGGGCAGGCATCTTGGGATGATCCCAAGGAACTGAGGAGGCAGGGAGAAGGCTGCGCTGGAGTCCCAGGGAGAAGCCGAATCACCAGGGTTGCTGTCATCCATGATCGTGGCACGTCCCGGCCCAGGCTGCCCTACCTTCCAAGGTGACGGTGTCCAGCTCTCTCTGGGAGTGCTCAGTCGCTGCCCCCGCCGTCTTGCCGTCTGCCTCCCCAGTGGACCCGCCACCTGCTGCCGCCTCCTCTTTCATCTCCACATCCTGGGGGGCCGGGGTCCCGGGTGGTTCTTGTTCCCCTCCGCCAGGCGGCGGCTTCCCCTTGTCCGCACCGCGGCGCCGCGCCGAGCCCTCCTGCTTCATGGCGCCCGGGGTCGCGGCCTAGTCCGGGGACCGAGGCCGGGGCCTCGCGTGAACTCTCGCACCCGGGACCAGGAACCGAGTCCGGCCTGCACACGAGCGCGGGCTAGTGTCGGGCCGCACGATGACGGAGCAGCTGCAAACCCCTTCCCAGCGCTGGGCCTTCTGGGAAACCCCAGGCCGGGCGGGCAGATGGCCGAATCGACAAAGGGGAGATAAATCAACAGCCGAGGTACAGGATGGAGGCGGGTCTTCGAAGAAGAAGGGGGAGGAGCCTGTACGGGTGGGTTTGTGAGACTTTCTAGTACTGAAGTGTGTTTATATTCTTTCAAGTCCCTCTGGGGTGCATTTCTGCGGACGTCCACGAGAGGTCCCCTCAGACTCTAACCTGGTGTACAATGAACTTAAGAGCACCCCAACCGGGTGGAGTTGGTACGACCTATCCAAGAGTGGGGCTGGATGACGTCACGAGTTGCCGGGCGAATTTGGCGCCGGCGCCGGGACTGGGTTGCCTTCCGCGCTTCAGGTGCTCAACCGCCGCCCACTGCATCCGGCGCGAGGGAAGGAAAGAAGGCTGAGAAGGAGGGACGTGAACCTAGTGGCTGTTTGGCTTAAATTAATAAACCGAGCTGGAGAGTAGGAAAAACCCTATGAGATCGAGATTTCCTTGTCAGATTTTAGCTGAGTGCTGTAAATAAGGCATAACATTTCTGGAGCCTGGGAATGCCCATGGAGGGGAGGGTGCATTTCTGTAGAAATCACTCCGATGTAATAAAAGATAGGGGTCTACCCTACGTACGGCCCCGGGTAGCACCTGGGAGGTGAAAAACTCCGCTCAACAATGTTGTTTACGAGGGAGTCAGACTGTGGATAACCGGACACCCTGCTTTTCATGTGTGGTGACGGTTGAGGGCGCCTTGGTACATCCAGGCAGACACTGTTCTGAAATGGGGAAAGAGAATAATGGTGTACCTAAGGGGAAGGAAAACTGGACTGGATGGAAACTCTGCCCACTTATATTTAAAAGGACTCCCCTACGGATTCTTTAGAGTAGGTGAAGCCAATTTATTAAGACATAAAATAAAAACTCTCTCCCTATCTTGGAATGTTTATCTCTCCTATAAATGGAAGTCCTGAGTTTTATACTTTTGATGGGCCATATAAAGCAATCTGGCCCTGTTATGAGGACTTAGAGGGAAGGGAATGTGTTTTGACTATATATATCTATGCATCTCTCTCTCTATATGATATCCCACATATCCTCCTCTTAATATAAATGATATCCATCCTACATAGTTTTCATATTCTCCTTTTCATATGGTTGTAGCACATAGTTCCTTCCATTAAACACCCACTTGCTAAATGGAAATATATGGGCTCCAGTTTTAGGGGACGTGCCTTGAGCAATTGCTCCTTAACTGTCCTCTTACCCTTCCTCCCCAGCCGTGAGATGGATAACAGGGCTTTTTAATCATCACTGGAATAAACTCACTAGAGCTTCTTCATAACATCTTATCTGTAACTGAAGGTGGGCAAGAATGGTAAGGAAGAAAACAGACAAGCTTTGTTGTTTATCTTTAACAATCAAAGAAGTTACTCTTCTGGATAGTTAGGGTGTTAGCTCACTTCTCTATTAAGTTTACATCACAAGGAAAAAAAAACAAGTCAGCAGATAACAACTTAGTACACCCATGAGCAATGTAGTGAGGCTTTGGAAGATGCCCAGGGAGGGGGAGGATGGATTTGTACAAAGCTTTTGGCAGTTGGTCATGAATTCTTGGTGAATGAGAGAACTAGCTTGGGCAGGGGGGTGGCTAAGATGGAACAGAGTCTGACTCCCAGGGCCAAAAGCCTTAGAGAAATTATGCTACCCATAAAACTACTTTAAAAGAGATTGGTGAAAGATGTGCAGACCCAGATTTAGGCAGAGGAAGTTGATACAAATCCAGCAGTTTGATGGAATTGCAGTATACTTATTAGCAGCTCCACATGCCAAGCCTACCCACAGTGCTTCTCCTCCCAACTTCTCTGAATTTCAGGGCAGAAGATAAAAAGGTAAAAGACAATAATATCACATTTTTATATTTTTTTGAGATAGACTCTTACTCTGTCACCTCAGCCTAGCTCACAGCAACCTCGAAATCCTGGGTTCAAGTGATCCTTTTGCCTCAGCCTATCTAGTAGCTGGGACTACAGGTGTCTGCCACAACAACCAGCTAGTTTTCTCTATTTTTAGATCAGATGGGGTCACACCCTTGCTCAGGCTGGTCTTGAACTCATGCTGTCCACCTGTCTCCGCCTCCCAGAGTGCTAGCACAATTTATTTTTAAATGTCTTGGGTCTGTCTTATTGTTGGGTCTCTCTCTCTTTTTTAAAAGACATATCTATACTGTCCAACAATACTGAAAGTGTCTTTTTTTTTTTTTTTAAGAGACAGAGTCTCACTTTGTCACCTTTAGTAGAGTGCTGTAGCGTCACAGCTCACAGCAACCTCCAGCTCTTGGGCTTAAGTGATTCTCTTGCCTCAGCCTCCCAAGTCGCTGGGACTACAGGCATCTGCCACAACACTTGGCTATTTTTTGTTGCAGTTTGGGGGGCTGGGTTCGAACCCCCTACCCTCAGTACATGGGGCTGACACCCTACTCCCTGAGCCACAGGTGCCACCCCAGGTGTCTTATTTTTGTTTTGGGTTTTTAACACATATCTGTAGATCTTTGCCACAATCCAAGGGTAGAGGACCATCAAATGCTCTTCTTTGAAGACAAGCTGCTTTGATGATCTCACTTTAGAATCTAGATCCCACATTCTGTACCTTCAAAGTTCTCTGAGCATTTTCCAGCTAGCCTGAGGATAGTATAGGGTAATAGTCATGCAGTATGGTCTATACGTAATACGATAATTTCTTTTCCTGGCAAAATTAGGAGTTTCCTCAGGATAAATTCTTCAAAGAAAAAGAAAAACACCAAAAGATACCTCTTCATAAGATTGACATAATATTTTTCATTAATTCCAGTGAAGCTTTTTTTTTTTTTGAAGTACAAGGAGAAGGGATTAGGATAATAATTAGGATTAGGAAAATAATTAGGAAATTATTTTCAGTTTTGCTGAAATGGCTTACAGTTTTAAAAGTATGAGTGCTTCTACTCCTAGAGGATTTACACCTCAGCAGATAGGCTTAGTGGGTTGTGGGGCTGGAGGGACAGGGAGAGATACATAGTTGGGCAGGTGGAAATTGGTTATCGGTTGGTGACTTGCTAGGATTTCGGTCATTCTCACCCTAATGGCCCTGAAATACCCTTGTGTGTTAAGGACACAGCATGATGAGGTTGGGAAGATATTTGGAAACCAGTAACACACAGATGGAAAGGGTGAGTTAGGATGCCTTGGTCAGCAGCTGAAGGAGGGAGAGGCCAGCATAAAGGGCACAGAGGCGAGGGAGGGTGTCTGGGTCCCACATATACTGGGGGCCAGATCTCTGCACTTCCAGGCCACTCAGCCCCACCAGGGCCTCAGTGAGGGTCAGTTCCTCCTCCCCAAGGGAGGAGAGGAGCTCAGGTTGCAGGGGAAAAACACCCTCTTTTTCTTGGAGGAAATTCTGTTCCATTGTGTTCTCCACCTAGAAGGAATCAAAATAGCATGAAAAGAAAGAACTGGAAACCTCTCTTCCTCTCTCCTAACTCATTAAAATCTCAAGAAGGCTACATTCATCTTATTATAACTCCTTATTTTACCTTATATTATAACTCCATCTGGGTCTTTTAACAGATCTGTAGAGTGAACAGCACATTTATTTTTAGCCCCATTTTACAGAGGAATAATTGAGCCAGACTCTGATACATTAAACATTTTGCTCACATTATTTGGCTAGGAATAGCCAGAGTTTTCTGTCTCCTCTCCCAGGACCAGGCTGATAAACCCAGATTCCAGAAATTCAGCCTCTACCTCTTGCATGGAGAGAAGTGGGCATGGGCACCTGGGATAAGACAGGAGGGGGCTTCTAAAACGGCTCTATCATTAAACTATATCTGCATCTCCACTCATTGTAACCCCAACTCTCCCTAGGATCTGCCTTTTTTCCTCACCAGCTTTAGCTGCACAGGTAGGATTTTCTTCTCTACGGATTTTACCAGCAGTTTCTGCTGGGCTTCACTTAGCTCTGCAGGAAAAAAAAAAAAAGCAGAGAAAGATGTGTGTTGTTGGTGGTACAGAGTGGATTACAAACTCCAAACAGTGCACATCCAGAATGTCAGCATTCATTCGTTTGTTCATTCATTCCTGGTTGAATGCCTGCTCTATGCCAGGCACTTTTGCTAAGTGTTAGGTAAAAATTATACTCCCTTCACTCAAGGAACTTGTAGTCTTGTGGAGAAGATAAAGTAATGTCTAATTACAATACAGGTGTGAAGGGAGCTGCAGCTGAGGGGTCTCCTTTCAGTTTATATCTGAGAGCTCTTCCAAGAGGGGGAATGTTTCATATAGAGGGAAGAATAGAAGACAAGATTAGAAGATTTTACCCCTGAAATTAAAGCTAACATTTATTAATCTATATAGATAGGATAAAATTAGCTGTATGCAAATATTTTTTGGCTTTTCTACTGTTTTTTTTTTTTTTTTTAGAAAAAGGATCTCACTCTGTTGCCTAGCCCGAAGTGCAATGGTGCAAACATAGCTCACTGTAGCCTCAAACTCCTGGCCTCAAGCAATCCTGCAGCCTTGGCCTTCCAAAGTGCTAAGATTACAGGAGTGAGCCACCATGCCCTGCCTTATGAAGTTTTAAATGTGTGGATGATAAAACTAAAGCTATTTCCAAATCTCTATTAGCAAGACTAGGCTGTCTTCCCAGACCAGCCAAGGTGACCAAGTGGATCCTTAGGAATGAAACCAATTTTTTTTGAGACGGAGCTTCAAGCTATCCTCCTGGGTAGAGTGCCATGGCATCACAGCTCATAGCAACCTCCAACTCCTGGGCTCAAGCGAGTCTCCCGCCTCAGCCTCCCAAGTAGCTGGGACCATAGGCGCCCGCCACAACGCCCGGCCATTTCTTGGTTGCAGCCATCATTGTTGTTTGGCGGGCCCGGGCTGGGGATTCGAACCCGCCACCTTAGGTGTACGTGGCTGGCGCCTTAGTCGATTGAGCCACGGGTGCCGAGCCGTACTTATCTTTTTTTTTTATGAGTGGTGGGAACACAATTTTCAAGCATATAATACATGTACATTGTTAGTAACTATAATAACCACCTTATATAATAGATTTCTTGAACTTACTGTTCCCATATAACTGAAATTTTGTGTCTTTTGACCAACATATACTCAATCCCCACCACCCTCCCCACACAGCCCTGGAAACCACCATTCTACTCCCTATTTCTTTAAGTTTTACTTTCTTAGATTGGGTCCTTTCATGGTTTTGGAATCAGTGATGTTCGCTTCATAGAAAATATTGGAAAGATCTCTTCCTTCTCAATGTTTTGGAATACATTCAGCAGTATAGGCACAAACTTTCTTTTGAAGGTTTGGTAGAATTCTGGTATGAAGCCATCTGATGCAGGGATTTTTTTATTGGAAGATTTTTATTGTTTCTTCAATTTGAGTGCTTGATATTGATAAGATAAAGAGTTGTATTTTTAAATCCAGGGAGATAGTGTGATTCCAGATATTGGACCATTTCTTCCATATTGTCAAATTTCTGGATGCAGAGTTTCTGTAGTAGTCAGAGATAATTTCTTGTATCTCTTGACATCTGTTGTTATTTCCCCTTTTTATTTTCTGATTGAGGTTATTAGAGATTTTGCTTTTCTGTTTCTAGTTAATCTGGCCAAATGTTTATCAATTTCTTTTATCTTTTCAAAGAACCAACTTTTATTTCATTAATTTTATGAATGAATCTTTTGTTTTCAAGTTCATTTATTTCTGATTTAGTTTTGGTTATTTCTTTCCTTCTGCTATGTTTGGGATTGGATTGTTCTTCCTTTTCCATATCCTTGAGATGATTCATTTGGTTGGTGATGTGCTTAGTCTTTTTCTCTTTTGGATGTCTTCATATGTGATAAAATTCCCTCTTATAACTGCTTCTGCAGTATCCCACAAGATTTGGTAACCTGTGATTTCATTGTTGTTATGATTGAGGAATTTAATAAATTTCTCCTTTATTTCTTCCTTTCTACAACTGTCATTCAGCATGGAATTGTTTAGTTTTCATACAGATGAAAATTTTTGTTGGAGTTGAGTTCCACCTTTATTGCCTTGTGGTGTGAGAAGATACAAGGTATAATTTCAATTCTTTTAATTTTGTTGAGGTTTGATTTGTTTCCTAGGATATGATATATTTTGGAGTATGTTCCATGGGCTGATGAGAAGAATGTATATTCCTTAGCTTTGGGATGGTATTTTTTTTTTCTGTATGTTTATTAAGCCAAATTGTTCTAAGGTTGCATTTATTTAAATACTTTGCATCTTTGTTTAGTTTCTATTTAGGGAGTCTGTCCAGTTCTGTCAGAAGGGTGTTAAAGTCCCCAGACACTGTGGTATTATAGGATATAATATTATTCATACCAATTAAGGTCTGTTTCATAAATCTGAGAGCATTTAAGTTGGGTGCATAAGTAGTTAGGATTGAAATGTCCTCCAGTTGTATTATTCCTTGGACCAGTACAAAGTGACCAGCTTTGTCTTTCATAACTTTAGTTGCTTTAAATCCACTTGTAACTAAAAGTAAAATTTTGACCACTGCTTGCTTCTGATTTCCATTTGTCCGAAGTATTGTTTTCTAACTCTTCACCCTAAGTCTTGTTTTGTCCTTCAAGGTTAGGAGTGTTCCCTGGAGACCACACATGGATGGCTTGTGCTTTTTTATCCAATCAGCCAGCCTGTGCCTCTTCAGTGGGAAATCAAAGACATTAACATTTATAGAGAGAATTGATAAGTGTGGTGGAGTTCTATTCATCTTATTTTGTGAAAGTTCATTGCTTATTTTACCCTTTGTACCACTGTGTAAGCTAGGTTTTTGTCCTTCAGTTTCTACATGTTTACTTTGCTAGTAGTTTCTTATAATGATAAGTGTGTAGAACAGGTCTATGTATTTCCTGTACAGCTGATCTTGTTGTTGCACATTTCCTCAATATTTGAATTTTAGTAAAAGATTTCATTTCTTCATGGATTTTGAAGCTTGGTTTGACAAGATGAATTCTGGGCTGAAAATTGTTTGGTATAAGAAAGATAAAGTTAGATGACCATTTTCTTCTGGCTTGGAAAGTTTCAGCTGAAAAGTCCACTGTCATTCTGCTGGATCTGCCCCTGTAGGTCAATTGGCACTTATTCCTGTCTGCTTGTGGAATTTTCTCTTTCATCTTGACTTTGATCAGTTTCATGTGTCTTGGAGATCCTCTGTTTGTGTTGAGATTACCCAGGGTTCAATATTCTAATAGCAGTGTGTCGAAATCTTTGGTGATGCTTGGGATGTCTTCATTTATAATATCCTAAAGGAGGGTTTCCATTCCTTTGGGTTGTTCTTAAGCTTTAAGGATACCAATAATGTGTATGTTTGAATGCTTCATGAAGTCCCATAATTCTCTAAGTTATCATTCTGCTTTTTCTCTCTTGTTTTCTGCCTCTTTAAATGCCTGGATTAGCTCAAGAGACTTATCCTCTAGCCCTGAGTTTTTTCTTCTCTATAGCCTAACCTATTACTGAAATTTATATTGCATCTTTAAGTTCCCTAATTTACTCCTTCAATTCCTTAAGCTCTGCTATATTATTTTTCTATATTCTTCATGTCTTTCCTCATTATTTGGCTCAGTTTTTGGATTTCCTTTCAATTATTATCCACTTTGTCTTTAATTCCCTTCATTGTTTTTGCCATCTGTATTTTAATTTCCCTTTCTGTCATTTCCATTATTTCTTTATATGTGGAATTCTTGGCCATAGCTACCTCGTGATCTCTTGTGGTGAGGGTTGCTCTGTTATCATTTTTAATGTTGCCAGAATTTATATATTGGTTCCTCCTCATAAGTGTTTTCTTCTTGTTCACTTCTTTCTTCTACTTTTCCCTCTAACTTCCTCCTTCACTTTAAATTACATTGCCTCAGAGCTTAGATGTTGATGTTTCCTTTTGGTATAAGGCCAAAAGGATTAGAAGGGTAAAGAGCAAGAATGGAGAAATGAAAGAAAAAGATAAAAAAAAAAAGGGGGGGGAGGTAAAAGGACAAATTTGGAAAAAAGAGAGAAAAATGATAGAAAGGGAGAAAGAGAGGAGGAGAAATGATTGTGTTTGGTAGGATGTTTTGACCTATACCTGCAATTCCAAGATTACAGGAGCCAGACTGGGTGGGTCCATTGAGGACTGGAACTCTTTACCAGCCTGGGCAGAAGCAAATCACCCACCTCAGCAAAATATAGAGATAAATCAGCAGTATACCACTGTGGGGTCCTACCAATATTGTCTTTCCAAAGGTCAAAGTTAGTAGGACACTCTAGACCATCAGCTGAAGGCCTCCTTGAGTCAGAGCAATGCAGTGTTCCCCAACCCTACCCTCAGAGTGAGGCTTTATCCCATAAGTAGAATACAAAATGAAATAGAATAAAAGAGATTGGGGGAAAAAAGACAAAAATAAAAATGGATAAAAAATTAAAAATAAAATCATATAAGGTAAAGAAAAAAAGGATATCTTCATTGTTATATGAAAAGATTTATGTGAGAAAAATGAATAAAAGTAGAAAAACCTCTACTGAGAGAGAAAAACTGAGAGAAATAAAAAAGAAAGAAAGTATAAAAGGGACTACCGAAAACCCATAGCAGAAATTATGGAGCACTTGCTATTGACGAAAATAAAAATGACAAAATAAAAACCAAACCAAACCAAATAAACAAACAAATAAAGAACAACAAAAGGAAACTAAGGGAAAAAATTAATAAAAGTGAAAAACATATATGGATGTGTGTATAAATGTAATGCCAGGTGGTGCTGTGTTGTTAGGAAATGAAGAACCCACATGCTGATTTTTCTGTATAAAAGGGGGGCCAGAAGCCACTATCTAGTTGCTGAGGATACCCAGTCTGGTCTTCCTGATTTATTTGCCCTCAATCAAGGCTTGGTTGTTTTGCTAGCATTTAGTCCTCACAGGATTGGGACCCTGAAGTTCTCACCAGATTTCTTAGGAGGCATGTCTTAACCTTCTAAACAGTGTCCCCTGGCAATAAAGTGGCTTTCCCAAGGGTGTGAGAGCCATTCATCTCATCCCAAGGATGGCTGCCTGAGCTCAGCAGGTGCATCAGAGCTGGCTGTTCACTAGAACTCTGAAGACTATTCCTCCCAGGAGTCCCTCCCTCAATGGTGGTGCCCTTCTAGTAGCCAAGATGATGGGAGTTCCACCAGCAGCCGTATATTGTTTGAGTTCTCTCACTTGCTTAAGCCCTTCCCTGGCAGCTCCAGTCAACAGCTCAGTCCAAAAAAAAAAAAAACCATGCAGACAGGCCTTTGTTTCCATCCTTCTACCAAAGGGTTGGCCAGCTTCTCTCTATAATCAGGCATTTGCCTTCTGTGCCTATCCGCCTCAGCTCCCAATCTCCCCTTTGGTTCCTGGAGTCCCCTACTGCTTTGCTATGTCCCCAGAGAGGTGTTTCTGGTCAGGATACTTCAGCCAGAGGTAGGTGGAGTCCTCTTTCCCCTGTCTCACCATAAGTGGCTTCCAAGGAGATGTCAGTAGTCTGCTATCTTTCTCCACTCATTTTGGAATTTTAGTTTCTATTGCGAACCTCAGGGGAGAATGCAACTGAAAGAAAGGATGGCGGTAGAAAGTCAGAAAAAAAAAAAAAAAACCTTTGCTTCTGAGGCTGTTTTTGAGCCTTCATCTTGGAATGTTGTTTTCTGAGTCTTAACATGGTCATAATCTTTACTATCTCCTATGCAGCTGCCTAGTTTCACTCCTCCCAATCATTAAGCCAGTATCAGATAGCTTTGAATTATGGTTTTTACAACATTCCTCTTCTATATATCCAATTTCTGTGGTTATGCTAAAGTAATGCCAGCAAAACTTATTCCTCATTCATTCAAAGTGGCTCAGTTCTAGATGAGTCACTAGATAATTTGTGCTCTATATAGTGGCACATAATGGTAGATTGCTTCAATCTTGTGACACCTTATCAACACATGCTTCCATTAACTCTGGAATCTGGGAAGAGAGAGTATGGATAATCGGCATAGGCTCTTAAATACTTCTTACCAAAAGTGCCACTACTTATGATAGTTTATTGGACATAGTGAATCATATATGTAAGCTTAACTTTGAGAAGAAAAGTAGAGAAGAATCAAAAATCTTTATGAACATTAGTATTGTCTTTCATACAATACAGTATTTGTATAAGACATGCCTAACGATGTGATTAGACATCAGGTGAAATTTATGTATGAGATCCTGTATTCTTGGCTCAGAGCCAGTAGCTCAGTGGTGAGGATGGCCAGCCACATGCACCAGGGATGGTGGGTTCAAACCTAGCCAGTGCCTGCTAAACAACGACAACAATAACAAAAAACAGCTGGGGGGTTGTGGTGGGTTTCTGTAGTCCTAGCTACTGGGAAGCTGAGGCAAGAGAATCACTTAAGCCCTAGAGTTTGAGGTTGCTGTGAGCTGTGATGCCGTGGCACTCTACTGAGGGTGACAAAGTGACACTGTCTCAAAAAAAAGAGAGAGAGAGAGAGGGAGAGAGAGATCTTGTACTCTCGAATGCTTATAGCACACAAAAATTGCTATGCTGATTTCAGTGTCCCTTTTACTTGGAGTTCATGAATTAATAGTGAGAGAGGTATGTAGTAAGTTCATATAAGGGTGGTAGAGTTGTTTCTAGCATAAGAGGGTGGTAAAGGAATTAGACTATACTAGAGTGAAGGAAGGTGTTGTGAAATGAGTGTGCTATAAAACTGGTTCTATGAATAAAATAATTAAAATATCTTCCCTTATAAGGATTACATTCCAATTTATGTATTTACCCAAAAAGGCACCAAGACAAGAGTTGTTTTCATTGATGAAGAAAGCAATTTTGAGAAAACAAAGGCAGATTTGGGACCCAGTTGGAAAAGATCTTGTTCATCAGTGATTAGGAAAGCTCTTGTGTGGTCTGGCAGTAGTAGTGGGATTAGAGATGATTTTTATAATGGTAAAAAGGCATTTGCCTTTTGTGTTGCTATAAATGTATCCAGAAGATAGGTAAGCAGTATAGGGTGAAGTGTTATGGTGTGTTACTGAGAGGTAATAAAGAATATGGAGGGAAAAGGTGGGGAGAGGGAAACAGCAACAAACCATCACCTCCTTCCCAAATTACTCACCATTATCATAAAGTCAATTTCATTCATGCCTTGTCTGGAAATTTGCTGTTGGCTCTTCCTGGAGCAACACCCTTTCCCCACCTCTGTTAGCTTATTTGGACACACATACTAACAAAAGTATGCATGCAAATTGCCAAGAAGAGTACTTAACCTATACTAGGCTCTAAATTAGTTTCTTTTAAGAATGTACGGAGAAAGCATATCCTAAAAATTATTATCTCCCCTTGGGAGAGCTAGACCAATAGATAATTTTAAATGTTTGATGGATTTAAAATTCATTACTTTTCATGGCTCTGTATATTAGCCTAAGGCTAGAAATTTAGAGAAATGAGATGTATTTTAAATACTCAAAAATTTCTTAGTGCATACCAGGCATCCGAGGATTACCATTAACTTATTTCCATGTAGAAAAGGATTTTCTTGGAAGAACATTTCTTCAGTTTTGAAGAAACTTTTGAAAGTATCCTTATATTTTTGTAAAATTCATAATTGGCCCCCACCAAAGCTATGCCTGGGGCATACTAATAGATCAAAAATCTACTAATGATATATATGAAACACCCATCTCAATGCTTAATACGTATGAAATGCTTAATAAATATAAAGCCCCCCCGACCCATGTCCACAGGAATTTACATGCCAAAAAATGAAACCTCCACTTACAGACCTTATTAAAATGATATAAAAACACAAAGTAGAAATTCATCTTTGATTCTTTTTGGTTTTGAAATCACACAATCCTTATAGCAGAGAATAGTTTCTCAAATGCTAGGCTAGGTGCCAGAGGAATATGGAGGCTAAACAAATTTTGCTTCAAGCACAATGATATCAAAACATGGCAGCAGGATCAGCAAGGAACAGGACGGAATGTGGCTCATTTCCTCAAAGCCAGTGAAATAGAGTGCTCTGCTGAATGAAGATATAAGAAAAGCAATTAAAGAAAGGAATAAAATCAAATGATTTCAAAAAATAACATGTCCGCAGTAGAGTCACTGTATACTTAAGACTGGAAAGTTGTTAAGAAATTAAAACAAAAATTTCTATAATAAAAATTCATTATAGACACATTTGGATATGTCTAAGCAGGTTCAAAAAGATTGGCAGTCATGAATCAGGACTTAGCATAAAGATAATGTGAAGGTAGTGGGAGTGGGCAGGGTGATAGAGTAACAGAGAAGTACAGAAAGGGGAGGAAAATAACTGTTGCCACATAAGGTATTGTAGTAAAGTGAGAAGGAAATTTGAATGATCTCTCTCTCTCTCTCTCTCTCTTTCGCGCGCGCTCGCATACACACATGCATGTATATCACCACCACCACTACCACCTTTGAATATATCCTGAACATCTTCTGAGTACATGAACACTGAGGTCAGTAAACACATTTCCCCCTCAGTCTCATATTCCTCATGTTCATATTTGCCAATCAGGGCAAGATTGATGATGGTAGGAAACAATTTTGGGAAAAAATATCAGGAGAGGTAGTATAAGCCTTTGCATATTTGTTTGTTACTAGTCTACTAGCGACACCGTCCCTCTGACTCAAAAACATCCTGGAAAGCTTCAGAGGAGCACATGTAAAGGTGAAAATAGGGACAGTGGGAGGCAAGCTTATCTAACCTTAAGTGAGTAGTGCTGAGATGCCACCATGGCCCGGATAATAGAAAAGAAGAGAAAGCAACTATTTTGGTCATGTAAATAGCAATGTTATTTAATGTTAGTATTTTAAAAGAAAGAGAATATAACTTAGACCAGAAGGAGGGTATTGTAGGCAGAATAACAATCCCTTAAAAATATCCGATGTTCACATCCTAATCCCCAGAATGTATGGATACGTTAGCTTACATTTGTAGATGTAAGTTAAGGACTTTGAGATGGGAAAATTACTATGGATTATTTCTATGGGTTCAATGTAATCACAAACAGCCTTAATAGTGGACAAGGGAGATGGAGTGATATGTTACGAACCCTATTACTGCTTGCATTGAAAGAGGAAGGGGGCAATGGACCATGTCATGTGGGGGGTGAGGTTCTAGAACCTGGAGGGAAAAGAAAATAGATTCATTGTGGTGACTATGTAGCATAGGCGCCCTAGTCCACCATACAAAAGATCTAACAACTCGCCACCTCATTTGGCCTGGCAAAACCAAGCATGTCTGAACCCTATCTCATATTCTAGCTAGTGTCTGTACAAGATCATTAAGTATGAGGATTTATAATCATAAAGTCTTTGAGAAGATATGTTGGAGGAGGCTGTAAAAGGGATTCACATACTGTAGCAGGCTAGAAGTGGTGATACATAAGACTTACTGCATTTTCGATTATCAGTAGCCATTTGGCCCAGAACATCACTCAGTCTGCAGCTTCAGAAGTTATAAAATGGATAATTATAACATTGGAGAACCAGAAGTGAATTGAATTTAGTACCTGGCTTTCCAATATAAGTAAACTCTGTCTGTTTTAACTTTCATAGGTCATATAGTTTTTTATAACAGAATGTGATGTCTATTATGTTAAGAATTTTTATCTGTTTCATCTACTGTTGCATTTTCAGGTCCTAGAAGACTTTCTGGTGCACAGTAAGTACCAAATGAATATTTTGGGAACAAAAAAATGAATGATTGGCTACTGAACAATAGAGAAAACATAGATTTTACAAAAGGTAATAGAAGTATCTTCTGACCAGCTCATTTATAAAAAAAAAAAAAACCTACTGTGAGCCAGTCTTTTAATAAATTTACTAGTTTGTAGATAAAGGAATTTCATAAGACAAAGTATAGATGAACAAAGTGAGGAATTAAATATGCTTAATTACTATTAACTGTAGAAAATAGTTATAGTAGCTAGCCACATAAGCTATTGGGCTAAACGCAAGAAGATTTAAGTAGATTAATTACTGATTAAATAACTACCTAAAGCTGCTTTGTTTTTAATCAGTGCCAAACTGGAGTGAAGTCTCTATTTGTGAGTTGCAAGGCTCTGTCCTTGATACTTGTATTTAAGTATTTCCATTCATGACTTATTTGGATGAAGATGTAATGGGAACACACTCATAGAATAGTTAGTTAATTCATAACTAAGAGTAAGGGCCTCCATGATGAATAGCAAAGTCAGGATCCTCAAAGGTCTTGCCAGCCAGAATGATGCACTGAATCTATCATGGTGATAAATAATAAGTATGGAGAGGTTGGCAACAGTATATTCAACATGAATCAAAAGGAAGATGTAGCTACCAAAAATTTAATGAAGTCTCAGTCTATAATAATAATAATAACATAGTATCTATAACTCTGCATGGTCCCATAATCACTTAGAATAGTCTGGGAAGCATATTCCAAAGGAAAATAAACAAATTGCATTGGGTTGAAAGGAAAGCAAATAGAATAATGAAGCTGATTTCATCAGCTTGAGAGAAGACTGAAGATATCTTTCAGAACAAATAATGTGGAAGGGCAGAGGCAGAAGATTGCATGACACTTATATTCAAACATTTTAAAGAAAAGTGGTGTAGTAGAGTCAGAAAGTAAATTCTAGAAACATACTGCCTAAATTTAAATTGTAACTCTGCCATTTCCCAAATTTATGATGTAAAGGAGAAAATATAATATCTTGTCCTCACTCATTGCAAAGTTTATGGCTGACATCCACATGACAAAAGACAGATCAGCAAGATAAAAACATACTAAATTTCTTTAACCAAACTTTTACATGACCTGAGAGCCCTTACCCTTAGGTTCAATGAAGAATGGACAGCTGACAGAAATATGATTGGACAAAAAGATATGATCTAATGGTAAGCTTGGGGGATCTCAGCAAGATCTATGTACTCAGATTCTTTGCTTTGTCTCTGTACTCTCCCTATCCTCCCCATCCCAGGGATGGGACAGGGCACTTGAAACCTAAGGATCTTCAGGGGAAAATGAAGGAGGTCAGAGAGTGAATTTCTTCAGTTTTCTAGCTTGCTTCAAGGCAGAAGGGTTCTGGTTCCTATGACCCACTTTGGAGGACAAAAGAGGCTGAGAAAATGTCAGAGAGACCCTCCTGCCTCTAGCCTACTCAATCTCTTTCATCTGGAAATACTCAGCATCCAAAGTCTCATTCTTTGGGATGCTGTGTTCAGATCCTCTACAGTGAGCTTTCAGCAAATTATTTATCCTCTCCTCAAGCCTTATTTTCCATAAAATTTATATAATAATAGCACCTATCTTACATAATTGTTATAATGAAGTACTGAATTTTCTGCAAAGCCCTCAAAATAATGCCTGATAGTATCAACTGCGGCAGAAGTGTTTATAAAACAAATTAAGGAACAAATAAGTGTCATTAGGATTAATTTATTTAGTATGTATAAGTGTCAACCTGAAATAATAAAAAATGATCAGAGTACAGTTTAAAAGAGTTTACTCAAGCCCAAAGCTGAGAATGACCACCCATGTAACACAAACTCCAAAGCAATGGGGTCCATGCTTCAAAACTAAGGTCTTGCTTATATAAGTAGAAAATAAAGAAATGTATCAGATTATAACATTTTCCATACTAATCTACTTTATGATTATAGTTTTGATTATAGTTTTTCTTTTCCTTTCCAATTTAAAAGACCATATTTAACATTCTGTCTTAGACGATGTGATAATCATGAGGTCTTTGTGTAAGAGAAGAGGGAAGATAGTCAACCATAAAGATAAAACAGTGAGGAGGGAAGGGGTCTTCTATGGAACCCTTCAGTCTTTTACAACAGTTTACAAAACAATGTAGGTAAAGAAAGGCTAATCCATAATCAGAGAAACAAAGGTTATAGCTTCCTAAATTACAGCTTCCTGTCATGTGACTCAGGTCTCATAATCACAATCCTTTAAGGTTCCATAAAAGAGGATAGGTATTGGATGATGCAAGGGGCAATGGTTAATAATTAGGAAGATTGCAGTGAGGGGGCCTTAGAGAGGTAAGATTTAGTGTTCCCACAGGATGTTGAACTAGGATCCCTCATTTTGAGATTGCAGGTTGATAGATTAATTCTGGAGCCAGGTGATGCCTTCTCTGAACAGACCAGACTTGTTGGTGTAGAAAACAGCAAGTTTTCTGTAAGAAAGTGCAAAGATTTCTTTCCCTGCCATGAGCAGATTCAAGCCTCTATGAATTTAGAGAACTTACTGAGGCTAGGGAGTATACCTGCTCTTGTATGAATTGTAACTGATCAGAGACTTCCTAGATTCTCTTGGCCAGTCTGGTGGATATTATTTGGAATGGGTGGGTAGCTATTCCTAGGCCAGTGGCAATACTATCAGAATCTCCTACCATAATGCCTATCCTGACTAGGGAAGGGATTAATTGGATGGTGCATTTAGCTTTAAGCAGGATGTGAAGTGGGACTGGAACTTGTTCATTGCCTGGGAGGAGAGATATATCAGGAGAAAGCAGGTCAAGGGTGCAGGTGCCAGTCCAGTTTGGGGAGGCAGAGAAAGGTAGAGGTTCCACATAGGAAAAAGACACCAGTGTCATCAAGTCAAGTGGAAAAGTTGAAGGAAAGGGGTGATTCTTGAGTTTTTGCAAATTTGGAGGGGGTCCCTTCAGTATCCCAGATGGAAAGAGTTCCTGCTAGGGGTTTCCCCTGTGATATTGTGTAGGAGGGTGTGTTAGAGTGTGTTTCAGGGAAGAGGTAAAAGTTGGTTTGATCTAGGTGATAAGTGAGATTTTCATTGGGTAGCTGAATTTAAGGGGGAAAAAGAAAAGAGTAATTACAGTTGAATTCACAGGGTCATTTATTAAAGGTTACAAAAGTCCACTGAACTAACTGATATTTAAGTTCTTTCTCATGTTCTTAATAAAACATTTAATTTAAGTGCTTACTTTTTCTTTAAGTTAATTAATTAGAGCTCTTTTACACTGGTAGTGAAACATCATTTACACATGACACATATGGTCATGCTAACACATAGAAATGTAGGAGTAGACACTTTTAGGTAAGACAAGACAGAAAGTTTATAGTCAGAAAACTTAGAGTATACTAAGGAAAAGAAAAAGTTGTGGCTTTTCAGAAGTCCAAGAAAGGAAGCTACAAGGTGAAGAAAAATAACTATAAAGTAAGAGAATAGTGAAGAAAATAACTATAAAGTAATAAAGAGTCAGCAAAAGAACTTTATCTCCCAGTGAACTAGAAACTGTGGAATATGTGGGAGTCATATTTTATTTTTTTATTTTAATAATGGAGATAGGAGAGAGAAATATAGGTCTCTAAAGTTTGGGAAAAGCAGTACATGGCTCTGGTATTTGTTAGAATTGATTTTCTTACCTGTGAGAGAGATTGAGTTACCTAAGGCCATCCAGGTGTGACAAAGTTGAGCCTATTTTGAAGTCAGACATGTTAGTCAGATGGAAGAAATTTTCATGAGTCCATGGGTATGGAGGATGTTGACTTAGGAAACCCCAGTTTCAGAAGACAAATACAGTCTCCTCTCCTAAGGAGACTACATTCTTACTTCCAGTGTCTTCCTCTTTTATAGAGAGGACATGGTTCCAGAGGCCCAGCAGAGGCTGCTTCCCAAGGAATTTTGCTCTAGGGACCCAGAGTCATAGTGAGGCAGAACTCCATTCCTGAAGAAGGGTGTGGTCATCATTCCTAGGCCCTTTGACTACCTATCTCTGGAGAAGATTTAAAGTGGAAACCAATATTTAAAAAATGTTTATGTCTTTAGGGCTGCTGTTAGTCCCAATTTCTCTTTTTCTCTATCTTTTCTCCATCTTGGTTATTAAAAGACAATGATGGTCAGGTCTAAAAGCTCTGCTTGTAGGACCTAAGGCTTTTTGTAAGTTTTGGAGTGTATGCTGAATATTGGGGCTGACTGAGAAATGAGGCTTACTAGGAGATAAAGTGCTTTGTTCTTCCCTTAAATCTTATTAAGATTTAAATTAGTAAAGAGTTAAAAAGGTTTCATACAGACAGAAGGGCTGAGTTTTAATCTTGGCTCTGAGAGATATATTATGTTTTTTGAGCCCTGAAATATCCCAGAGGGAGAACTGGTATGCAGGAGAGAAGAGAGTGGGGGAGATGGTGACAGGGAACCCAGTGAGTGGGCAGAGCCAGCAAGTAGGGATGTCTTCAGATGGGAGAAGTTGGTAGTAGGAGAGAGGAAGTGGATGACAGCAGAACCTAGTGGGAGAGTAGAGGGGGCCTGCGGCCAGCACGGGTTGGGAAAGCTAGTGATGCCAGAAGTTAGCAGTGGACATGCAGAAGTTGGTGATGGATGAAGCTACCAGATAGGGAAAGAAGTCAGCAAAAAGTGGGTAATGCAGGAATATTAAGGGATTGGTGGGGTGGGCGTGGGGGTGGAAGAAGCGTTTGTGTATGGCTCCAGGGGTGGGTTAGGAGGTAGAGAGTAATAGGAGTTTGATGGTTGAATGAGATGAAAGTAATCCATGGAGGGAAGATAGGGAGGAAGATCAGGTGAAGATAGTGGGGGAGGGATGAGTATATGATGAATGGAGCACAATTTACATAATGAAGGGCAACAGCAGAGAGAGAGAGAAAGACCTGAATATAGGAGACTTCAGTTCATCTGCCATGTTGTTTTTTTTCTTTCTAAAGTTTTATTTAGCATCAAGCAAAAGGAGACTGCTTAACACTACAGAACATTTCAAGACTTGAGTTACAAAGTAATACCATATTATTTGCACTTGTAATTAATTGGATTTCCTTTTTATGCATGTTGGCAAGAGAAAAAAAATGACTAGCATATGGCTGAAAGACAAAATAACTAAATTCTATGGAAACCTTTAAAATGAAATGTGATGCTTATGTTAAAAGAATAGATTAACATATTTAGTAGACCTATTTTTTTGTTTAACACTAATCAAATTATTTAATCACATTATTTTTCCCCTTTGGATAACCTATTTTTTCATAGACAGACTGGAAATAACAAAATTTACATTTTTTGTGTTTTTTTTTTTTCTGCCCAGGTTGATGTTTCAACAAAGTGGTTTAAGTTCCATTCATTCAGATTTTAAGCATTTTGATTTATTTAAAAAGCGATTGTTCATAGAAAAAAAACTACTTTGAACAGTATACAGGACTGGTGGGAGACTGGCTATTCCACAACACCAGACAGTACAATCAGTATCTGCCATATGGCTCGTCTCTGTAGACACCCTTTGCTGATCTCACTGAAGGTGCCTTATATCTGAAGTTAACCCACTCCTCTTGCCTGTAGGAATCATAGGTCTCCTCACTGAGTCTGTGTCCATATTCATAGTAATCAGCACCACTTTGGTCTGGGCTGCTATAGCTGTTATCATAGGAATCATAACTCTGTTCATCATAAGCAGTGCCATATCCATCATCATAGTCATATTCTCCATAGGTCTCTTGTGTTGGGGGGGGGGTGGACATCTGTACCCAGTTGGGGGAACTCCTCTTGCTCTGGGAGTGAGAAGTCCTCTTCCCTGACTCATGGGACCTCTGCTGGATAGAACTCCCCTGGGAGCTGGTGTCCCACTAGGGACACCAACTCCAACTGAATGGGCTGTGACTCCTCCCCTTCCCCTGGTTATTGTTGGGGTTGGTACACCTCTTGTAAGCAAGGTAGCTTTTCCTTGAACCACTGGAACATCTGCATTTTCTGAACCACCATTTAAATATGTTAATTCTTGAAGCTGTGCTTGCCTAATTTCATGATTATAGTCAGGGATGAAGAACTTTTAGATTTCTTCCAAAGGATGTCCCATGTGGGCATATGCTTCCATAGGTGGAGCAAAGACTTCAATGAGAACATGGAGATCATCATTGAGATGGAAGTACTGGCTTCTCCACTTTTCTTCAACTCTTCTTCCTTTGCTTTGTCTCTCATAGAACCTTTTCCAAAGATGGACATTTTTGTCCAAGTTTCTTCTTGTAAACACTTCAGAGAATTGCCACGTGGACCCAAAAGTTTCTCCACAAAGTTGAACTTAGAAAACTGTTTTACAGGACTTAACACTTTCAGTCCCAGCTTCATGTTCTTATTAATCACATCAATGTACTTTATTCATCCTTATCTTCTCCTTTATGAAACTTTTCTATTTCTTGGGTCACCAGTCACAGAGCAAGCGTGAAGGAGGGGTCCAGGGAGTCCTTCTCTATCATAAGCTCCTCCATGCTCTCCCAGATCCCCAGTAGTCACCAAGTACCTAGAGCACTAGTGGCCCCCGCATTCCTGGTGCAGGACAAGAGGAGCGGGTACAAGCCAATGCAGTCAGGCAGGCCCGACTGTGTGGCAGTGCTGGACTACCCCAGGCAATCCCCAGCAAGCCCCACCAGTTCCTGCTGGGGCCCAAGCTGTAGCTGCAACCTGCGTGCTGCCCCAAGCTGCCTTGCCCATCCATCTGCCATGTTTTTAATAGGAAAGTATTCAGGTCTTTAAGATATTGAAATCAAAGCTCCCATGTTTGGGTGAAATGGGCCAGTTGTTCAATTTATATTAAGGTGGGAGGAGATATCCCCAGGGTGTCTCTTTTGAGGGGTGGAAAGGCCAGCTCCCATATCTCAAATGTCCTTCCCCTACCTGGTTGGAAAAGAAGGCATCTCCTATTTTCCAAGACCCAGGGTATTAAAGAGAAAGAGATTCTCTGAGAGGTTGAGCATCTCCTGCTTCTCTCAGAGACTTGTGGGGCCAGAAGTCTGAACCAAGGCCCAGTGCTAAGACTGAAATGAAATAAAAACCTGGTTAGGTGCAAATGAACATATGGGAAGTGGGGACCCAGAGACACAAAGCAGATTGAAGGGAGCTCTGTTTGAAGAAGTTTCAAGGACATTACTTACCCTAAAATGACAGCTGGAGTGAAGACCTCTAAAATCTCTAACAGGCAGGTTGAAGGAATCTGGTTGGGGCACAACCAAGACTGAGTTCCAAGGGAACTGGGGTGGCTAGCAAGACCACCATCAACCCACCAGTCCAGGGTTTTAGCACCAGATTAAAGGGGTTTGGCAATGTACTCAGAGGCAAGAATGGGAGATGTTCAGGGCGAGTTTAATGAAAGGGGACAGAGACCCACTTGGACAGGGCCAAGATGTTGTCTGTGCCAAGGGCAGTTGAAGGCCTCTTTTTATACTGGGCATAGGGGAAGGAATATTCCACAGCTTGCTAGAAGCTTCTGGTGGGCTAGAGTCTTGCCAGCAGAACTCTTGGGGTAGGGTCAGGTCATTCTTTTGTTCTAGGAGGAGGTGGGGGGAAAAGTGGGAAAGGTTTGTGTACGGCTGTGTTAAGCTCCAAACAAAGGTAATTCTAGCAATTAAATGAAAAAAAGTGTTGAAAGGGTTATTGTGTATCTTGTTCCTTGCTGTATTCCCATTACCTAGAACAATGTGTATATCTTAGTAGACACTCAATAAACATTTCTTGAATGAGTATGATGAAAGTGCTACAGTAAATGTTAGTTATCTTCCCTACTTCTTGCCAAAAATACATTCTATTTTTAATGCATTTATTGCTATTGAACATTCTATAGATAGCAGGGACTTTGAGATCTGAAATGCTTGGTGTAATCCCACTTTTAAAATTTTTACTTTTTATGGATACATGTTAGTTGTATATATTTATGGGGTACATGTGATATTTTGATACAAGAATATAATATATAATGTTCCTATCTGATAAGTAGAATAGATATCCATTCCTTCAAACATTTACCATTACTTTGTGTTGAGAACATGTCAGTACTTAGAACAACAGGAAGTGACATAGATGAAACTACCCACAAGGCTGGAGATGATACCAATGCAGTACATTTCTGAAATTACTGGTTTTCAATCCTTCTCTTTTCATTTGGATCCCTGAATTCTATTGGCGTGGCCCACTCATATTTCAGCAAAAATCCATTCTTAATTCCTAACCCAAAGGAACACTTAAATATACACAGATGGAGGCATGGGAAATAATATTTGTAGCACTGTTTATAATAGTGAAAAATACTAAAAAAAAAGAGAACAGCTAAATAAACTGTGGTTCATGTTATAGATTACTATAAAGCTGGAAAAAGAATGAAACATGTTTACAAGACATGGAATTTTTTCAAGCCATATTGTTTAATAAAAACAACAAAAATCCAATATCATTTATGTTTTGACTACTTATGTATGGTGACAAGCATATAAAAGGGCAAGAAGAATAATAGAAAGCTAAAGTAGAGGTTACCTCTGGAAAGGGAAGTGAGATAGAATGGAGGATGGAGCATAAATTAAGGAGTTTCAGTCTAATCTTTGAAGTTCTAATGATTTTTGAAAACTCCAGCTCTAAGGTGGTTAATTCCCTGTTACTGAACATGATGATAGAGAGCCCAGAGAAATACTTGATAGGGATGATGTATAGAGGAACTAGCACTAAATGATTTTGCAATTCTTCTTTACCCTATGAGTTTCTGATTTGATAATTGAAATTCACAGGTAAATACAGTCTATACAGATGAAAGTTCATTTCTCAGATTGTGTCTTTGTAAACTGAGGGTAGGAGCTGTGAACTCTTTTCTCTTCATTATCCCATTCCTGCAAGGCCATCCAAGAAACCTTACACAGTAAAACAGACAGGTTAGCAACTAACACCTTTAAAGGTCTCTGCGAATTTGAATAGATTAAAATTGCCCGAGGGAGTGTGTTTTCTGAATGCTTTTTGATAAGCCATTCAAAGAAAAGTGTCCTTCAAATGACTCACTGTACAAAGTTTCCCACAGATGAAATACCTATTTGCAGATATTATTCTTAACCTTTCAATGAAGGACTCAGCGATGAAGACAAATAAAAAGCACAAAAGAATAAAAAGAACATAAAAAGATATTATATGCAAAGGACCTGGAAATCACCCTGGGAACTAATAAAGTGGCAATGTTTCTCAGTGCCTCACCAGCTGCAAGGGGCTTTGATTTTAGACCCAGTTGAAGAATGTAAACAAAGTACCGTATTTACCTACATAGAGACAATATTTTTCATGGTCATGTTTTATTGCATGTAAGGAATTTTATTTGTAAAACAAATAAGAAAATAAAATAGGGGTTGTTTTAGTCTTCATGTGATATTATGTTATTAAATATGAAATATCTGATACCCTGAACTAAGTTTGGCAGTTGAGATTTCGGGCTTTGACAATTCTTGGTGTTTTTTTATTGTGAAGATACAGCCTCATTCTTTCAAACTCACATTTTGGCTTGTGATTATCTTTCAAAAATTTCTTAGAGAAATTTTCATGAAGCCATCACTAAGTCAAAAATTTGTAGTATTTTCAAATATGGGTTCCATCATAGAACCAATGCAGCACAGACAGCTCAAACATATTAATGAAGTGTCTAGAAAGGCTAATGAATGCACAGTACATGGATGGTTTGAGAAGTTCCATTCTGGTGATTTTAATCTTGAAAATAAGCACTGTGGGTAACCAGAGACCAAGGTGGATAATGATGAACTGAAAGTGGAAGCAAATCCATCTCAACCTACGTGTGAATTAGCAGCAATCGTATTGTTACTATTCCAACAATCTTGGACCATTTGAGACAAATGAGCAAGGAAAAAGAGGCTAGATACATGGGTTCTTCATGAATTAAATGACTCTCAGAAGAGAAATTGTTTTGAAACTTGCCTTTCTTTGCTGCTACAACATAAAGATGAACAATTTCTATACCATATTGTTACTTGCTATGAAAAATGGATTCTTTTTGACAGTCTCAAGCATTCGACACAATGGTTTGATAAAGATGAAGTGCTGAAACACCATCTAAAACTAAATATTCATCAAAAATTCTAATGGTGTTTGGTGATCTACCACTGGCATTATCCATGGCAGCTTCATGAAACCTTGTCAATAATCTATTACAGTGAATGTCAAGTGCAACAAATTGGATGAAATGATGAAATGATGAGGATGCTTTAAATTAACCAGCCGAGGTTAGTCAATAGGAACAGGCCAATTCTCTTGCAAGGCAATGCTGGACCACATACAGCATAAGTAAGGCTGCTTGGAGTATAGAAGCTGCACTTGGAAACTCCATCAACTACCATGTTCACTAGACCCTACACCACACCAACTGAACTGACTACCACTTCTTCAAGGCCTTGGACACTCCCCTTTTTTTTGTGAAACAGGATCTCACTCTGTTGCTCCAGGCCACAGTGCCATGGTGTCAGTTCATCTCACAGCAACCTCAAACTCCTGCCTGGGTTCAAATGATCATCCTGCCTCAGCCTCCTGAGTAGTTGGAACTATAGGTGCCTGGCACAATGTCCAGCTAATTTTTCTATTTTTAGTATAGATGGGTTCTCACTTTCATTCAGGCTGATCTGAAACTCTTGAGCTCAAGCAATCCTCCTGCCTCAGTCTCACAGAGTATTAGGATTATAATGATTGGATAAAGACGAAGTGCTAAAATTCTTCAACGCAGCCTAGACCACTTCTTGCAAAGAAAAATAGTCAATTCTGAACAAGCTGCGGAAGACTCCAGGCATCTCTGTTTGGGAGGATCTGCCCAGAAACTTCCCTTTGGTGATATAGGGAGTCAGTGAGAGACTTCTGGACCCCAGGAGGGGATAAAAGCAGTGGAGAACCAGCAAGGTGCGGTTGTTCAGTTGGAGGCTACCCGCAGCTGTAACCGTAGCAACAGTGAGACTGCAAGCAAGAAAAGCCTTACCTGTGGACTGTTTTGGACTGTTTCTTGGACTTGGGCACTTGATTGAATTGCCCTGGGAGATCTTGGGCGGGTGTGCAGACAACTCTGGGCATTGTCTGGGGCCCTGGACTGAGCCACTGAACTGGAAAGGAGCTAAAATATCGTTCATCTGTGGGCTACCTGCACAGCTACTGTGGGGAAGCTACCCCTGCAGGTCACAGTGCGGGGATTGGCTGGGAGACCTTGGGTGAGTAATCCAGTGACTAAGCAGCCCAAAGGCAGGGACTGAGACTCTGGGGAAGAGCAGAGATCTAAGTGTTTGACAGATTACAGCCTTGGACCTCAGGTGTCAATATTTCCCTTTACTCACCCCCTCTTCTTTCTCTCTTCCTTTTCTAAAGACCAGTTTGGTGCACTGGATAAGCGGGCAGCCACACCAGGAGAGATCCTTGTGATAAGTGCTTTCTTTAGAAAGCTTTCTCTTAGCTAAGGTTCACAGGTTGGACTGTCATTTAAAGGAGCTAAGACTTTTGGGCTCCCAAGCCAGTGGGGGTCTGAGAAATCAGCAGAGGCCTCCTGTCACAGCCCACTACTGCCACCGCTTGTCAGGGCCCAGGAGTGTCCAGGTCTCGGGCGGCTTAACTAGGTTCTGGACTGGGACCGCTAAGGTACCTTGCTCAGGAACAATTTTTCTTAGGTGCCTGGGAGCTATCTACTTAAGCAGAAGAGAGAGAGAGAGTCTTTGAGAGAGTAAAGCAGTCTTAGAATAGATAGATCTTAGTCTTTAGTAGAGCTTGGTAATCTTCAGCAGAGAGACACCGTGCTGGCATTCTGTAGGCAGGAAAGGAGACAGAGTCAGAGTAAGCGGGTCTGTGATAGAATGCACATGCTCCCGACTGCCTTCTCCTCCAGCCTAGTATAAGGCTGATCTTATGCTGCTCAACACCACAGGTGTAGAAACTGCCAATTCACCAATGCTCTCATCTCACAAGCTCTCATACTTTGTAGGAGAGCTAAATACCTCTCCATGCCCTTTCCCCCAAGGTGTTCCATTATTGACCTATACAGGTATTTCTTATAACTCTCACTCCTCCTAGCCATAGGCCAGGGGTCCTCAAACTTTTCAACAAGGGGCCAGTTCACTATCCCTCAGATCATTGGAGGGCCAGACTGTAGGCCCTGGGATGAGTCGGGTGCTAAGCAGGACAGGGAGTGGCGACAAAAAACACCCAGCAAGCTGGATCAATGTCCTAGGTGGGCCATAGTTTGAGGATGCCTGTGCATAGGCTATATGGGCTGCTATCACCTTTAGTCTCCATCTTGTACAGCTGTATCAACATTATGATTAACATCTCATACCTCAGAAGATCTCCTGTTGCCCAGACAATATTTCTCAAGATATACATGCTGTTTTTTTTTTTTTTGGGGGGGGGGTTGTTGTTGTTTCTTAATTTTAACATTTTTGGTTTTTTTCTCTTTTTTCTTCACTATTCTAGTTTAAATATAATCTTTCATTTTTTCCTTCTTTAACAATTAGAACTTGATTTTAGCTAGTGTTTCTGCCCCCATTACTTGTTTTTTCCCCAAATTTTATTCCATAAGGGTGTTGTTTGTTTGTTTGTTTCAGTTTGATTTATAGTATTTTTGTCTTTCCTCTCTACCTGGTGGAGGTATGGTACTGTGTCTGATCAGGCTGGCAAGAGAGCTGCTGGCCTCAAGGGAACTACCCAAACTAGCACCCCCAGAGGTTAGGGACATTTAAGGTTGGGTCAAAGTACCCTACTATACACCTATATTACTCCTGTATTCTTCTTTTGGTGCCTCACTTCTTTTTGTCAGTATTTCCCTTTACTTACCCCCTCTTCTTTCTCCTTTTTCTTTCTTTTTTAAGTCTTTTTTCCCTTCGTGCTCTTCAGTCTACTTATCCATCTGGTCCTGTACCAAAAGGACTCATTAAAACTTTAGGTCAGAGGCACAGTAACTTACACAGGGAGAGAAAGTGAAAGGACAATTAGGGCAAGGAAACAGATACAAGAAAACACTCATGAAGAAGAATCAGCAGAAAAATGATGGCAACATGAAATACCAATCCAGAGCAATCCCTTCAATGGACTATGAGGTAGCTAGAGCAGAGGATTCCACCTATAAAGAAATGTTAGAAATGACAAGAAGTGGAATTTAAAATACAGATGATGAAAACAATGAAGGAAATTGCTGAGAAAGTGGGAAACCTCAAAAAACAATGAAGGAAATTACTAAGAAAGTGGAAAATAACCAAAAGAAAATAAAAAAAAACAATTAAATAAAAGATGAAGCATGTGAAGAATATAGAAAGGATATAGCAGAGATGAAGGAACTGAAGCAGTCAATTAGGGAACTTAAAGATGCAATAGAAAGTATCAACAACAGATTAGATCATGCAGAAGAAAGAATCTCAGAGATAGAGGATAAAGCTCTTGTGAAAACTCAGATAGTTAAAGAGGCAGAAAAGAAGAGAGGAACCAGATGTTCACTGACAGAATTATGGGACCTTACAAAATGTTGAAACATATGAGTTATAGGTATCCCAGAAAAGTAAGAATGTCCCAGGGGAATGGAAGCCATACTAGAGAATATTATAAATAAAAATTTCCCAAATATCACCAAAGATTCTGACATACTCCTTTCAGAGGGATATTGGTCCCCTGATCACCTCAACTCAAATAGAGCTTCTCCAAGACACATTGTGATGAACCTACTTAAAGTCAAGACAAAAGAAAAGATTTTGCAAGCTTCCAGGAATAAGCGCCAGCTGACCGGTAGGGGCAAATCCATCAGGGTGACTGCAGACTTCTCTAATGAAACTTTTTAAGCCAGAAGGCAATGGTCATCTACCTTTAATCTAATTAAATAGAACAATTTCCAGCCCAGAATTCTATATCCTGCTAAGCTAAGCTTTAAAATTGATGGAGAAATCAAATCTTTTATTGATGTGCAATATTGAGGAAATTTGCCACATTAAGACCAGCTTTAGAGGAAATACTTCAACCTGTTCTACATGTTGACCATCACAATGGACCTTCAGCAATGTAACACCCAGAAATTAAAGGACAGAACCTAGCTTCCTCAATGATGCAAAAGACAAAACTAAGCAATGGACTTTCACAAAATAAGATAAATAGAATGCTACCATACTTATTATCTCAATAAATATTGATGGCTTGAATTTCCCACTGAAGAGGCATAAATTGGCTGCTTGGATTAGAAAACACAAGCCATTTATTCGCTGTCTGCAGGAAACATACCTCAGTCAAAAGACAAATTAACACTCAGAGTTAAGGGTTGGAAGTCAATTTTTCAGACAAATGGAATTCAGAAGAAAAGAGAGGTTGCAATCTTATTTTCAGATACATGTGGATTTAAAGCAACTAAAGTCAAAAAAGACAATGATATTCACTTCATATTGGTCAAGGGAAAAATATAACAAGAAGACATTTCAATTCTAAATATGTATGCACCCAACCTAAATGCTTCCAGATTCTTGAAATAGACCTTACTTAGTCTGAGCAATATGATATCCTATAACACCATGATAACAGGGGACTTTAACACCCCTCTCTCAGAGCTGGAAAGATCCTCTAAACAGAAATTAAACAGAGATATAGGATATTTAAATAAGACCCTAGAACAACTGTGCTTGATAGATGTACATAGAACACTCTAGCCCAAAGATGAAGAATATACATTATTCTTGTCAGCCCATGGAACATTCTCCAAAATTGATCATATCCTAGGACACAAAACAAACCTCACCATAATCAAGAGTTAAAATTTTACCTTGCATCTTCTCAGACCACATGGCATGAAAAGTGGAAGTCAACTGCAGCAAAAATGTTCAACCTCACACAAAGGCATGGAAGTTAAACAACTTTATGCTGAATGACAGTTGGGTGCAGGAAGAAATAAAAAAGGAAATCATTAACTTCTTTGAGTATAGCAACAATGAAGACACAAACTATGAAAACCTGTGGCATATAGCAAAAGCAGTCCTGAGAGGAAAACTTACCACTTTAGAAGCCTATATTCAAAAAACAGAAAGAGAACACATCAACAAACTCACAATCCATCTTATGGAATTAGAAGAAGAAGAACAATCTAAGTCTAAACCCAGAAGAAGAAAAGAAATTTCCAAAATTAAACCAGAAATTAATGAAATTGAAAACAAAAGAATCATTCAGAAAATCAATGAAACAAGGAGTTGTTTTTTTGAAAAGAAAATAAAATAGATAATCCTTTGGCCAGACTAACTAGAAATATAAAAGTAAAATCTCTAGTAACCTCAATCAGAAATGAAAAAGGGGAAATAACAACTGATGCCACAGAGATACAAGAGATTATCCCTGAATACTACCAGAAACTCTATGCCCAGAAATTTGATAATGTGAAGGAAATGGATCAATATTTGGAATCAAACCCTGTCCCTAGACTTTTCCTGGATGAAGTAGATCTCCTGAACAGACCAATTTCAAGCACTGAGATCAAAGAAACAATAAAAAAATCTCCCAACAAAAAAATGCTCTGGTCCAGGCAGCTTCACACCAGAATTCTATCAAACTTTCAAAGAGCTTATTCCTATATTGCAGAAATTATTCCAAAAAATTGAGGAGGAAGGAATCTTCCCCAACACATTCAATGAAGCAAAAATCACCCTGATAACAAAGCTAGGAAAATACCCAACTAAAAAGGAGAACTTTAGACCAATTTCACTAATGAATATAGATGCAAAAATCCCAATAAAATCTTAGCCAGTAGATTAAAGTTTATCATCAAAAAAGTCATACATCATGATCAAATAGGTTTCATCCCAGGGATGCAAGGCTGGTTTAATATATGTAAATCCATAAATGTTATTCACCATATCAACAGGAGCAAAAACAAAGCCCATATGATCCTCTCAATAGATGCAGAAAAAGCGTTTGATAAAATCCAGCATCCTTTTCTAATTAGAACACTGAAGAGTTTAGGCATAGGTGGCACATTTCTTAAACTGATTGAAGCTATCTATGACAAACCCACAGGTAATATTTTACTAAACTGAAAGCCTTTCCACTTAGAACTGGAATCAGACAAGGTTGTCTTCTGTCACCATTACTATTCAACATAGTGCTGGAAGTTCTAGCCTATACAATTAGGCAAGATAGAAAATAAAGGGCATCCAAATGGGAGCAGAGGAGGCCACATTCTCCCTCTTAGCTGATGATATAATCTTATACCTAGAGCGCCCAAAGACTCAACCACAAGACTCTTAGAAGTCACCAAAAAATACAGTAATGTCTCAGGATATAAAATCAATGTCCACAAGTCAGTTGCCTTTATATATGCCCATAACAGCCAAGATGAGAGGCTAAGTAAGGACACAACTCCCTTCACCATAGCTTCAAAGAAAATGAAATACCTAGGAATATAGCTAACAAAAGAGGTGAAGGACCTCTACAAAGAAAATTATGAAACCCTAAGAAAAGAAATAGCAGAGGATATTAACAAATGGAAGAACATACCACGCTCATGGCTGGGAAGTATCAACATTGTTAAAATGTATATACTTCCCAGAGCAATCTACCTATCATCCCTATTAAAATACCAATATTCTATTTTCAAGACTTGGAAAAAATGACTGTGTGTTTTGTATGGAACCAGAAAAAACCCAGTACAGCTAATGCAGTTCTTAGTAATAAAAACAAAGTGGGGGACATCAGCATACCAGATTTTAGGCTGTACTACAAGGCCACAGGGGTCAAAACAGCATGGTACTGGCACAAAAATAGAGACATGGACATTTGGAATCAAATGGAAAGCCAGGAAATGAAACCAACAACTTACAACCACCTAATCTTCAATTAACCAAACAAAAATGTACAATGGGGGAAAGACTCCCTATTCAATAAATGGTGCTGAAAGAACTGGATATCCACATGTAAAAGACTGAAAGTGGACCCAGACCTTTCTCCACTCACAAAAATTGATTCAAGATGGATAAAGGACTTTATTTTGAGGCATAAAATGATAAAAGTCCTCAAAGAAAGCACAGGGAAAACACTGGAAGATATCAGCCTGGGGAAAGACTTTAAGAAGAAGACTACCATGGCAATTGCAACAACAAAAATAGACAAATGGGACTTAATTAAACTGAAAAGCTTCTGTACAGCTAAGGAGACAGCAACCAAAGCAAATAGAAAACCGACACAATCAGAAAGGATATTTGCATATTTCGAATCAGACCAAAGCTTAATAACTAGGATCTAAAGAGAACTTAAATTAATCTATATGAAAAAAGCCAGCAATCCAGGCTGCACCTGTGTCTCAAAGGAGTAGGGCACTGGCCCCATATGCCAGAGGTGGCAGGTTCAAACCCATCCCTGGCCAAAAATTGCAAAAAAAAAAAAAAAGGCAGCAATCCCATCTCTCTTCCATAGAGAAGAGAGATGAACAGAACTTTCTCTAAAGAAGACAGATGAATAGCTAGCAAACATATGAGAAAGTGCTCATCATGCCTAATTATTAGAGAAATGCAAATTAAAACCACCCTGAGATATCATCTAACCCCAGCAAGAAGGACCAATATCACAAAATGTCAAAACTGAAGATGCTGGTGTGAATGTGGAAAGAAAGGAGGAACACTTTTACACTGCAGGTAGGACTGAAAGCTAATATAACCTTTTGGAAGGAAGTATGGAGAAACCTCAAAGAACTCAACCTAGACCTCCTGTTTGATCCTGCAATCCTATTACTGGGAATCTATCCAGAAGGAAAAAAAAAAAACTCTTTTATTATAAAGATACTTGTACTAGACTGTTTATCACAGCTCAATTTACAATAGGTAAAATGTGAAACAGCCCAAATGCCCGTCAACCCAGGAATGGATTGGCAAGCTGTGGTATATGTATACCATGGAATACTATTCAGCCATTAAAAATAGAGATTTTGCAGCATTTGCATTAACCTGGATGGAGGTGGAACACATTATTCTTTGTGAAGCATCTCAGGAATGGAGAAACATGAATCCTACTATGTATTCAACTTTGATATGAGGACAACTTATGACATGGTGGGGGGTGGGGGAAGGGGAGAGCAGACAGAGAAGGAGGGAGGGGGTGAGGAAAAGGAAAAGAAAAAAAAATAAAATAAAAGAGTGACTAATTCTCCCATAAATTGGATTTAATTTTGACCAAAGTACATTATTTGAACAATAATTTTTAATTCAACTTGTTAATATGCTGTTTAGGATGTTGCATCCTCATTTATAAGTGAAATATGTTTGTAATTTCCCTCTATAATAATCTATTTTTTCCAATTTTAATATCAGGTATATCCAGATGAAGTAAAATGATTTTGGCTCCCGGTGTCCGAAACCGTCTCTGTCAGCCTTCTTGGGTTTTAGTAGCTCCTTCTTTCCTCGGAGTCCTGGTTTACGGGTTGGATTTACTGCTGCACGGGCGGCCTCACGCCATTCCCTGCCCCTCGGCCCGAGCGAGTCGGTTCCCCCGCGAAAGTGAGCGAGGTCGGCCCGAGCGCGCCGAGAGATAAAGGAAAATGCCTAAAAAAAAGACTGGTGCGAGGAAGAAGGCTGAGAACCGCCGGGAATGTGAAAAGCAACTAAGAGCATCAAGAAATACTATAGATTTAGCTAAACACCCATGTAATGCTTCAATGGCAGCAGAAGAATAGAGCATTTTGCTATTTTTGTAATTCTGTACAGAAGTTACCAATTTGTGCACAGTGTGGGAAAACAAAGTGCATGATGAAATCTTCAGACTGTGTCATAAAGCATGCTGGTGTATATAGTACTGGCCTAGCAATGGTGGGTGCCATATGTGACTTCTGTGAAGCTTGGGTTTGCCATGGTAGGAAATGTCTCAGTACACATGCCTGTGCCTGCCCTCTCACTGATGCTGAATGTGTTGAATGTGAACAAGGTGTATGGGACCATGGAGGCAGAATATTCAGTTGCTCTTTTTGCCATAACTTTCTCTGTGAAGATGATCAATTTGAGCATCAAGCCAGCTGCCAGGTTTTAGAGGCAGAAACATTTAAATATGTTTCATGCAATCGGCTCGGTCAGCATTCATGTCTCCGTTGTAAGGCTTGTTTCTGTGATAATCATACAAGGAGCAAGGTGTTCAAGCAAGAAAAAGGAAAACAGCCTCCTTGTCCTAAATGTGGACATGAAACTCAGGAGACTAAGGATCTTAGCATGTCAAGTCTGCCTTTTCTAGAACGGTCCCTGAAATTTGGCCGGCAGACTGGAGTTGAGGAGGGAGATGGAGCTTCTGGATATGATGCTTATTGGAAGAACCTTTCATCTGACAAGTATAGCGATGCTGGGTACCATGATGAGGAGGAGAATGAGTATGAGGCAGAGGATGATGAAGAGGAAGAGGAAGAAGGCAGAAAGGATTCAGATGCTGAGTCATCAGATTTGTTTACTAACTTGAATTTAGGAAGGACCTATGCCAGTGGCTATGCGCACTATGAAGAACAAGACA
>CAUYQV010129654.1:0-12038 GCA_963574575.1 Galagoides demidoff
GTCCCAGCTACTTGGGAGGCGGAGGCAGGAGACTCGCTTGAGCCCAGGAGTTGGAGGTTGCTATGAGCTGTGATGCCATGGCACTCTACCCAGGGGAATAGCTTGAGGCTCTGTCTCAAAAAAAAAAAAAAAAAAAAAAAAGAATACCTGTGTACCCAAGTCCTTGTGTGCATATATCCTTTTACATATCCTTGTTAACTACCCAGGATGAGGATTACCTCGTCATATGGTAGTAGTCATATAGTTTAACTGTGTAAGATACTGATTTAATTTTTTAAATATTTAAAAAATTGGCCCACAGGAATTTTTTAGTTTAAGGGAGTGTAATTTTTTTCCAGGAAATAAGTCTTCTGAACATCCACTGATTTCAAAAATGCTTCCTTTATTGTTTGATTCCGTACCAACCCCCGTATGCATTGGGGTCTATTTCTCTACTTTCTTTTTTGTTCCATGGGTGGGGTGCTGGAAGTGAAAGGCGTTAAGGCTGCTGTTAACTCACACTGCAGTAAGTGCTATGAATGCGTTAATATATTTAATCTCCACGTCAGTTCTCTGAGGTAAATCTTGCAATAGAACCTCTGTAATTTAACCACCCAAGGCACTGTAACAAAATGGACATGTGGAGGAGGCCAACATAAGGCAGGAGGCCCACTGTACTGTACCTACATGTGGTGCCTGTTCAGTCTATGAAAATTAGGTCAGTTTAAGAAGGTGGTCAATGTAGGGCAGTAGCCAACTAAGGAAATTCTACTAGATTTTAATATCCAGATTAAAAAGTAGAAAACCCAAAACTATTAATTTTCCAATGATCTCCTAGGCTGTAGGTGACGAGGCAGGATATGAATCTAGGGCCACGCGAGCAACCACTGGGCTGTGCAAACACTTGCACAAGCATTTCCCTCGGCATCATCCTAATTGCATTAAATCCCATCTGAAAGATGGTCCTGTCACATTCTTCTTTTTCCACACGAGCAATGTTATTAGCTCGGCTAGCTCCCCTCAAATTCCTCTTGGTATTGTGATGTGCATAGACATGTCTATTAGTTCAAGGAGAACTGACTCCTTTATGTTACTGAGTATATTAGTATTTCTTTCCCTTTCTAAATTTCTTTCAAAATCAGGGTTTTCTTTCTCCATCTCAAGTTGCATTTGATAGACTTTCTTCATGTGAGTCAAATTCAGATAGAGTATTTACTGTGATAATTTACATCACCAGCGGTATAAAGAATGCTGCAGTTAACATCAAAGTGCATGCAGACAGCGCTTTTTGACAACATAGGTTTAATTTCCTTGGATATATACAGGGCAGTGGGACGCCTAGATCATGTGGTAGCTCTATTTTTAGCTTTTTGAGGAAATTCCAGTTTTGCAGAATGGCTATACTAATTTACATTTGCACCGAGAGTGTGTGAATTCCCCTTTCTCCTCATCCTCACCAGCCTTTGTTAGCTTTTGTCTTTTTGACAACAGCCTTTCTAACCGGGGGGGAAGTGACATCTTACTGTGGTTTCGATTTACATTTCCCAGTAGTGACGTGCAAAGTTCATTATGTATGTGGCCACTATGTTCTCTGAGAAAGGGTTATTCAGGTATTTTGCCCATTTTTTGTCACCAAATTCTTTTTGCTATTGCATTCCAGATATATTCTGGATATTAGCCCCTTGGTGGGTGCGGAGTTTACAGAACGGGAAACAAATTATTTGCAGTTTCTTCACTCCTGATTATTTCCTTTGCTGTGCAGAAGTGTTTATAGTTTGTATAATTCCACGTTTATTTTTACTTTTGTTGCCTGTGCTTTGATGTTTTATCCAAAAAATAATCTTTGTCCAGACCAATGTCATGAAGCATTTCCCCTATGTTTTCTTCTAGTGTTTTTATAGTTTGAAGTCCTTCATTTAAGTCTTTAATCCATTTTGAGTTGTTATTTTGCATATGATGAGAGACAAGGTCTGGTTTTATTCTATTCAGTTTTTCCAGCACCATTTATTGGAGAGATGACTGCTCTTTCCCTGATATGTGTTCTTGGCAGCTTTGTTGAAAATCAGTTCACTGTAAAAGTGTGGATTTATTTCTGGGTTCTCTATTCTGTTCCATTGGTCTGTGTGTCTGTTTTTATGCCAGTACCAGGCTATTTTTGTTACTATAGATTTGCAGCAGATTTTGAAGTCAGATAGTGTGATCCTTCCAGCTTTGTTATTTTTGCTCAGGACTGCTTTGGCTACTTGGGGTCTTTTTTGGTTACATGTATATTTGGGGATTGTTTTTTCTACTTATGTGGAGAATGTCTTTGGCATTTTGTTAGAAATTGCTTTGAATCTGTAGATCACTTTTGCTAGTCTAACCATTTTAATAATATTAATTCTTCCAATCCATAAATGTGGGGTCTCTTTCCATTTCTGTCTCCTTTAATGATTTTCATTAATGTTTACAGTTTCTATTAGAGATCTTTCACCTCCTTGACTAAATTTATCTCTAAGCATCTTAACTTTTTGTATCTATTGTAAATGAGACCGCTTTCTTGATTTCTTTTTCATGTCAGTTCACTATTAGTGTATAGAAACACTACTAATTTTTGTATATTGATGCCATAGCCTACAACTTTACTAAGTTCATATAAAAAATAGCATGACGGTTCCTCAAAAAATTAAAAATAGAACTACTGTATGTTCAAGCAATTTCACCACTTCGCATATATCCAAAAGAGTTGAAATCAGTATATCAACGAAATACCTGCACTCTCCTGTTTGGTATAGCTCTAGTGCAGATAGAATCACATGAGTGTTCTTTAACAGACAGATGTGTAAAGAAATTGTTGTGTATACACACAATGAAATACTATCCAGTTATGAACAAGAGTGAAATCCTGTCATTTGCAACAACACAGATGAACCTGGAGAAAATAATGTTGAGTGAAATAAGTGAGCCTCATAAAAGTAGATTACATAATTATGTAAAAGGCAGATTAAGGAATAGTAGTTATGAGGGACCGGGGGATAAGTGAACAGGAAGAGGTTAGTCAATATTTACAAGGTTATAGTCAAATAAGAATAAATTCTAATGTTCTATTACCTACTAGAGTAAATATAGCTAATACTGTATTGCATATGTCAAGATATCACCACAAAGAAATGATAAAGGTTTGAAGTGATGGATATACCACTCCTTTTTCTCTACACAAGGGGGCTAACTTACATCCCAAACCCACCCATGTTAATACACAGAAAAGAGAAATCTAGAACAGAAACCAACCTTTAAATTAACGTAGCTTTTCAACTCTCAGCAGATGCAAATATGTTTAAATGAAATCTTTCTCCTAGCAATGTCATTCCGTTTACAATCTGGCAAGGTTATAAGAAGGAATTTCAAGTCATCTACATGAAGAACTAGAAAGTATTTTTAGGCTGATGGTGCCATGCCAGGCCTCATATTCCTCCAGGTTGTCTGCACCTACAGACAAGCTCAGTCCAAACTTCACATTTTTTTTTTTTTTTACAGTCCAGAATCCCTTACTGAAGGGGATACAGTCTGGAAATACATTGTTGGGGGATGCCACTGTTGTGCAAACATCATAGAGTGGGGTTACACAAACCTAGATGGCACAGCCTGCTATACACATGGATTACACGGTGTGCCCCATTGCTCCTAGGATACAAGTCTAACAGGATGGTACCGTACTGAGTATTATGGGAGCTATAACCCAAGGGTATATGTGTTTGTGTGTCCAAACATTAAAAAGGTACAATAAAAATATAGTATTAAAGGTTAAAAAAAAATGGGTACACCTGTATAAGCCACATGAATGGAGCTCACAGTACTGGAAGTTATTCTGGGTGGGTTAGTGGTAAGTGAATATGAAAACTAGGACGTCACTGTACCCAACCGGAGACTTTATAAACGCTATACAGCAGGCTATGATAAGCTTACTTCAATTTGTTTTCCTTCATAATGAATTAATCTTACCTTTTTTAATTTGTAACTTTAGTTTTTTAACTTTTAACTCATTTGTAATAACACCTGAAAATATGAACACATTGTGTACTTATGAAGTATTTTCATTGTATCCTTATTCTATAGGATTGTTTTCTATTTCTAACTTTTTAATATCTCTTAAATTTTGTTGTTAGAAACTAAGACAGAGACATACACATTAGCTTACGCCTATACAGAGTCAGGATCACCCATATCACTTTCTGTCACCTCCACTGGAAAGTCTTCAGGGACAATGGGGCTGTCGATGGCTGTGATAACAATGCCTTCTTCCAGACTGACGCCTGAAGGACTGGGCTGATTTACAGTTAACTCTTTTTTTTTTTCTTTTAACAAATAGAAAGCATATACTCTAAAATAACCGTAAAAAGTTAAAGTAGGTTTGTTTACAACAGTATCACCGCAAACATGTGAGTAATGTGTTGTGATATAATAGTATGAGAGCTACTATATCACTAGGTAATAGGAATTTCTCAGCTCCTTATAATCTTATAACCATCATCCCATATATACAAGTCCATTGTTGAACAAAATGTTGTCATGCAATATGAATGTATTCTCTTATCTAAATTCAGGCAAGACACAGCCTTATTCTAAATAAAACCGGCAATTATTAAATTCTCCCAAACTTCTCTTTACAATTCTTTCATACAGAATGATTCATATTTCAAAGTAAAATACCAACCAAGACACAAATATAAGAGGGACTTTACCTAACAAATGCAATCAGTGTAACCTGGTATCTTGTACTCTCAATGAATCCCCAACAATAAAAAATATATATATTTCAGACATAAAGCAATATTGAACCATGTAATTAAAAAAAAGAAAGAAGTGGCTTTATTACTGACCTGTGATTTAAAATAAGCAAACAAATCTCCCCTAGAAGTCACCATCCATACATGTCACCCTGTACCAGTGTATGTGACACTTCTAATCCACCACATGAAAAGTGGCTATTCCATGCTTGAATGTGATTTGTCCTTCTTACCGGAAACCATTTCTTTTGGGGAATCCTCCAGCAATAACTGTCTGCATTGAGATTTGGGGAGGGATTCTACACATATCAGAACAGTCGTCTCCTGGGCCAAAGTCTCCCTGTGAAATAATAGTATGTGTTCTGGTTTGCATGTTTGTGTGCCCCAAAATCTGTATTTTAAAATCCTAACCCCAAAGCGATGGTATTATGAAGTGGGGCTTCTGAGGGATGATTAGGTCACAAAGGCAGAGCTCTCATGACGGGGATCAGTGCCCTTCGGCACAAGGCCCCGAAGAGTCGTTTCCCTTTCTAACTGCTGTGAGGACACGATAGGAGGGCATCACCTATGAAGCAGAACTCAGAAGCCCACAAGACACCAACCCAGCTGGATCCTTGACCTTGGATTTTCAGACTCTACAGCAATGAGAACAGTGAGACATTTTTCTTGTTTATAACACCCTCAATTTGTAATGTTTTTTATAGTAGCCTGGACGGACTAAGCATGTTATAGACAGAAGCCATGTGAGGGCTCATATACTCTGATGCTTAAAACCCAATTATTCTCTGAGCTAATCATGAGAAAATGGAGGTTTGGAGAAGGAGTGACTTACCAAACATGACACCGCAGGTTAGCCGCAGAGCTGACATCTACCTAGATGCCTTGATTCCTGTGTCTGCTGCTCAGGCAGCCTACGCATAACATTGTGTTTGGGCTGGTCCAAGGTACTATGTACAACATGGAACATCCTTCCTAAAAACAGCTTTTTTCCAAAATGAAAATATACACCCTGGAAGTGAGAATAAGGGAACCTACAAATTTTACTTTCATATTAATTTGAAAAAATTAAAAAGAAAAAAAAAGAAAATATACCACTGTTTTATTAAAACATTAGTGACTGGTAGCTTTTTATATCAAAGCATTTAGTCTTATTATGTTTATTTCTGTTGAGCTGTGTTCAGGAATTTCCAAGTCAGAAATGCAATATTTAGTAATGAAGTATCAGCAATTTTGGTTCTACCTATTAAAAAAAATTTAAAAAAACCCCTGGGGACACGAAACAGTAATGTGCATGCACTTTATTTGAATACTTTTAAGTCAGGACATCAAGAAGAGATGATTCCCCACTTGAGTGAAGGAATAAGAAAGAAGAACTCAACAAAAGTCAAACAACCACATCTCATCTCCATTACTAAATCCTTCTTAATTGCAAATTCCAGAGGAAAGAGAAGAAAAGACCCTGAAACTTTTTCTGCTGAGATTTGATACATGAAAATACCAATTATTAATGTTTCAAAGGAGCTTATGCATTCAACAAAAATATAATCCTTTGTACTGAATTGTAACAGGTTTTACCTAAGATGCTCAGACCCAAAAAAGAAACATTTTTGGATAAAGATCTCAATAGCTGTCCAGTCCTCTGAAAAAGTTTGCTAAATAAGTATTCATTTATTTTTTAAGGACAGTCTGATCTTTACACATTAGACAAATATCTAGTAATCTTCATAAGTCACGATATCCTGACTGTATGAATTATACCTTGTAAATGCCTGATAACATGTTGAATCATAGAATCTGTGTCTGCTGAACTGTCCCACTCACCAAGAAAATCATGCTGTCTGCTTTCAATCTATTACAATTTTACACCAGAATTTTTTAAAAATTAACTTTGATTTCATGCTCAACTTGCTCCTCCCATAGTCTTTTTCACTCCAGTAAATGGCAACTTCATCATTCCAGTGTTTAGGTCAAAAACCCTGTGATGAGTTTGACTCTTCTTTGTGTTACACCCTATATGTAATCTATCAGAAACTCTAGAAGATTTACATTGAATATCCTCATTCTCCATCACCACCCTCAACTGTCACTATATAGTAGGTAGACGAAGGGGACTGGACTGTTGTAATTAAATCCCAACTAGCCTCCCTACTTCCACAGCCATTCAAGTGGTCATTGTCCACTCAGCACTCAGAGTCCTCTTGTTAAACTCCAATATATGAGGTTACGTCTCAACTCAAAACCCTCTTAAGGTTTCTTTCCCAAAGAGAATTCTCAAGTTCTTCTCTAGACCTGCAAAAACTTCATCACTGACCCACCAACCCCTTAGTCATTCTTCAAATCTCAATGGTCTTTTATTATTAATCAGAGGTTCCAAACCCACTGTGGCCTCAGGACATTTGCACTTATTACTCCCTCAAGTTGTCACACTCTTTCCAAAAATATCTGCTTGGATTCCTCCCACTTTTCCTCAGTGCCCCCAAATTAACTTTTCTGACCTACTTATATAAAATATTACAGGTCCCCGGCCATTCCTTACCTCTGTCAGCCTACCATGATGTACACTTCTTCATAACATCTATAACCTCCCATATATCACATATTTATGTTTACTTTGCATAGTCAGACTACCTTCATCAATAATATATAAGCTCCCTAGGAGCAAATACTTAACCCAGGAAAGAATGGCCCACAGCTAATAGACACTCAGTAAAGAGTTTATCTGTCCTGCACGCCTGCATGGATGTCAGCCCACATCTAAATCTTCTGTTTCTTATTTACGACATGTATCCTAAAATGTATCTCTTTACCTGACAGTAACAATGCTATGTTTATGTGAACTGGCCCTCTCAAACTCATGCCAGAATCAGAAAATGTCAGTTAATGTTCTGTCACAGATGCCAGAGTTCAACACAGATGTAGGACCCCATGAAGGGATGCAGTCCAGAGTAGCCAAGTCGTATGTTCTCTAATTATATGGCCCAGATAGCCTGTTGTCCACCATTTTCTACCATCTATATTAATTTATAATAAATATTAATAATAGTCTTAACATTCATCTAAATCATTTATCTACAATATTAGAGTATAAGCAACCAGATAATAAATATTTTAAGCTTTGAGGTCCCTGGGGTGTCTGGTATAACACTAGACTCTGCTGTTGGAGGGGGAAGCAGCTACACCCCACACAGACGTGAGTCAGCAGGGGAAGACTTGGCTTATCAACCGTAGATCGCCAAACCCTGATCTAAAGTACTTATTAAAAAATTGGTTAAGGGTAGCGCCTGTGGCTCAAAGGACTAAGGCGCCAGCCCCATATGCCGGAGGTGGTGGGTTCAAACCCAGCCCCAGCCAAAAAACTGTAAAAAATAGGTTAAATTGTTGGATTGTATTTTACTGGCAATAACTTAGTAAGATGTGATTCACTTTGACAGTTAATTTGTGAAAGGTACAATCTGATTTTGGCAAAGGAAATCCCTTTGGTTTAATAATCGGAGATGAGCACATTCACTGAGAGGTAGTTTCCGAATACAATTACTACAGCGATATTTTTATAAGAGAAATTTAAAATAGAATGATTAAAATATATAGATTTATAAATTTAATAGCATAGCACAAAAAGTTCTGTGTGAAATATTTAAATCTGTAAGTTCTCAAATTACATTTCGTTTTAATACCTACTTATAATGAGGACAAAGTCATACCTAAGAAAAACATAACGAAAAGGATAAAACACTTAGTGGTTTCAAAACCCACTTGATTTAACAGTTTAAAAAAATCAAGGGAGTGGGGAGAAAGAGGGGGATGTGCTTCTCCCTCTTCATGGGCACAGTGTTACCCTGTATGGCACAGTTATAAGAGGGACTCTACCCAACAAATGCAAACACTGTAACCTAATTCTTTGCACTCTCAATTAACCTGAAACAATTTTAAAAACGCATCCATTAACAATAACTTTTATGTAACTAATCACCCAGAAGTTTTCACATTGACAATCTTTGTTACATTTATGGAGTCACTTATAATAAGCAGGACACTAAAACAATATCCCTGGTTGTCATTTTGTACCAGTACTAAGAAAATCAGGATCAATGTCAATCATTCTAGATAAATGTAATTAACTTTTTTTAATTAATGATGATGGTTTACAAAATGAATATCATGGGCATTAAATTTTAGTGAAACTTTTGATATAGTACCTCATAAAACTTAATCTGAAAATTCATTCAAACTGACTTTGACCTGATGACCCCTACGACTGCAAACTAAGAGGAACACAACAGGATAAGAGGAAGAGTCTATTGGCTCAGCTCCCATAGCTCAGTGGTTACGGTGCCAGCAACATACACCAGGGCTGGTGGGTTCAAACCCAGCCCGGGCTGCTAAACAACAATGACAACAATAACAAAAAAAAAAGATGGGAGTTATGGTGGGCACCTATAGTCCCAGCTACTTGAGAGGCTGAGGAAAGAGAATCACTTAAACCCAAAAGTTTGAGGTTGCTGTGAGCTGTGACATTACAGCACTCTACAGAGGGTGATATAGGGAGACTCTGTCTCAAAAAAATAAAAATAATAGTCTGTCACCTGAGGAAGGCATGTAGCATGGTGGCTAGCAACTAGTGTTTAGCCAGTTCTTAACATTTCATTAACAATCTGGAAAACAGAGCCTTTTCATCACATTTGCATATGAGGACTTAAAAAGAGTAACACAAACCAATGAATAGCCAGAAAAATATGGAGAGATTACATTAAGATAGTTTTGGAGACACAACTGTGAAATAATATAAGTTAATCTTTTCTGAGATGATGTTATTCAATGAGATGAGCATAAAAATAGGAAAAAGAAATTTAAATGGAGTTCATTAAAAGATAATTTCTATTTCAAGACAGAAATAATTGTGCCTGAACAGAAAAACATCTGAGAAAGAGACATCTCACGGCAGCATCTGCGTCACTGATTCCGGGAGATGGGAGGAAGTCTAAGGCACAAAACCTCACGATTCTCTTGTCAGAGACAAAATAATTTGCTACAATTATATAATAGACACATAAGAATTTTATCATTGTATTTTAAAATTGTAGCAAAGTGCTCTTTGGGTTTAACTCTCACATGGCAAAGACACTGTGTTAAAACTCTCAGCTCTATGGAGATACATTTGGATTTTATTAATGCTCATTTTTTGCCCACTACATAGAAATTCCACAGAATGTTAACTGTGTTGTTTCCTAAGCCTAATCAGTCAAATGTAAATTGCTTGACAAAAATGGTCTGCATTGTTGGATATAAATCCAAATTATTAATACTTCAGTAAATTTACTGCTCAAACCTGACAACTGCTATTATATTAATTCGGTTGCTGAATACATTAAACAACTGCAAATTCACTTTCATGATAACATGATAATTACTCTAAATGGTGTTCAGACATTGGCCCTACACACATAAGAATTCAGTTACTACATAAAATCTATTTAAAAGCCAAGATTTCTGGGTAGATGCCCAGTAATGGGATTGCAGGATCAAATCATTTTTATCATAAGGACATTTGCACTAGACTGTTTATCACAGCTCTATTTACAATTGCCAAAATGTGGAAATAGCCTAAATGACCACCAACCCAGGAATGGATTAACAAGCTATGGAGCTATGGTATGCGTATACCATAGAGTACTATTCAGCCATTAAAAGAGATGGAGACTTTACAGCTTTTGGATTAACCTGGACTGTAGCAGAATGCATTTTTTTTAGTAAAGCATCACAAGAATAGAGAAGCAAGAATCCAACGTACTCAATTCTAACATGAAGGTCATAGATGACCTAATACATGGTGGTGGGGTAGGGGAATGAGGGAGCAGGGAGACAGGAGGAAGAAAAGGGTTGGGAGGGTCATTGTGTATGACACACCTCTTGGGGGCGGGGCACAATTACAAGGGGGATTTTACCTAACAAACACCATCAGCGTAACCTAATTCTTTGTACCCTCAATGAATCCCCCAAAATAAAAATAAATAAATAAAAGCCAAGATTTCTCTCTGGTGAATGGCCTTCCTAAAGTGGGATTATCTCACTGTACACGGAAATCAGATAAAGACCACAAATGACAACTGCTGTCATAAAAACAGAATCCACCCACTGAATCAAAACCTATGGGGAACCTGAGATAAAGGTTAAATTTCAAAAATATTCTTTACATGTTATTTTAGCACTGAGACCTTTTAAACAAAATCATATAAAACAAATACCTAATCACATATAATACAACAAATCAGACTTAGTTTCTGGTCTGACCTGACATCACTTCTGTCTTCACAACACAAAAACTGAAAAGACAAAATAAACAAAACTGTGATAATCAACAGCTCTTCTGAGATCCATCAGAAAAGCAAGCAAGATCACAGGGCAAACTGCTGCTCTGAAAACTGGAAAGCCCAGCAGATGCAGAGAATCTCAGCTTACAGGGAACAGAAGCCCAGATGTAGCGGTCCAAGCTGGACCAATAGGAACTTGAAAAACCATGATTGACAGATTGCTAGAGGCTTCCTGTAGACTAACTTAAAGAGTTAAAAACTCCTGAGAAGGCCCCTGTCGTAGCAGGGAGTTCTCTACATTTTCCTGAGATTCTCACTGAGACACTAAGAAAATCAGAGAAAAATCTCTCCAACTTCCAGCAGGAAGAGGAAAAAAGTAACAATTTTGGAAATACAACCACAGCTCTCTGGGGCTTGTTTTTTGAGACAGAGTCTCACTCTGTTGCCCCCGGTGAATGGCCTCCCAGCAACCTCAAATCCTTGAGCTCAAGAAATCCTCTTGCCTCAGTCTCCCAAGTAGCTAGGACTACACAATGCCCAGCTAGCTTTTTTTTCTATTTTCAGTAGAGACAGGGTCTCACTCTTGCTCAAGCTGGTCGTGAACTCCTGAGCTTAAGCAATCTACCCACCTCGGCCACCCAGAGTGCTGGGATTACAGTAAGGTGACCAGGTTTTAACATTGGTAAAGTGGGACACCACTGACAGGGGAAAGGGGGGGGCCTATTGGCTGAGCTGTCCCTTGGTTAGGGACCCTCAAGGGGGGGGCGGCTACTTGTTTGTTCCAGATAGTTTGGTTCCTTCTGAGCTAATTGTTCTTGCCTAGAAGAGAGGGATTCCACCTGAGCGACCTTGCCCAGGAGGGGAGTAGGGAGTTTACATTAGCCTTTTCATTTCCAAATGAAGTTACATTAACCTCTTCATTCCCAAATGGAGTTACATTAACCTTTTCAGCAGCTGAAAACCATATATTCCCTTCCCATTCTCC
>CAUYQV010129658.1:0-17467 GCA_963574575.1 Galagoides demidoff
GTCCCAGCTACTTGGGAGGCGGAGGCAGGAGACTCGCTTGAGCCCAGGAGTTGGAGGTTGCTGTGAGCTGTGATGCCATGGCACTCTACCCAGGGGGATAGCTTGAGGCTCCGTCTCAAAAAAAAAAAAAAAAAAAAAGAACAGAAATAAACCAACAATAGCTTGCATTTTGACAAAATGGACAAAATGAATCTATTGACCCAATGGGAAAGAAATTACAAATTAATGTAATCAAGGAAATGATAATTAAAATAGCATAGATTTTGCTAAGTGTTGAAGATCATTGGTTTTAGTTCTGAGTGTATGACTAATTGATTTAATAATCATATTTGTGTGATTTGTCACAAACAGGCAATAAAAAACATGTGCAAGAAAAATAGAAAATGTTATTAATTTCTGATGTACAAATAAACAAGGAAAGTTAGATATTATGACCCGACTAAGCTTTTAAATAATAAATTACTCCTTATATTGCTTAAATTGTTCCCCCAAATATTTTTTAAACATGTTATGCTTACTTAGGGAACAAAATTTCCAAAGTAAATTTCTGTGAGCATCAAACTTGTCAAGGGTAGGCAATCTTCATTAATGAAACAAAGATGCAAAGTCTTAGGCAAATTTTTTTTTCTGTTTTTGGCCAGGGCTGGGTTTGAACCCACCACCTCCGGCATATGAGGTCAGCATCCTACTCCTGTGAGCCACAGGTGCCACCCACCTTACACAAATTTAAGCAAACAAAATCTAACAGGTAAAAAACAAAAATTGTACACTATGAAAAAAAGCAGAATTTATTCCAGGAATGTAAGGTTAATATATTACAGTAAAATAGTTAATGGAATTATTCATAAAAAATAAGCATAATAAGCACAGTAGATTACTGCCTTAATATGGTAAAGCACAGACATTTAACAGTAAAAGCCAAATACAAATAGTAACACAATGAATTAAAGAAGAAAACAAAACCATACAGAAACACAAGGAAGAACGAAATTTAAAATTCTGTCTTTAGCAAGTTAATACAGCTAGCTACATCTGGAAACTAGAAATAAATGAATCACAAACATGTTAAAGAATTCAGAAAAGATTAAAAGATTTAAGAGGGTCACAGAATTCAGTGATGCTTCTGTATACTGATGACACAACAGTAGGAAATATAGAGTTCTCATTAAAACAATGAAGAAAGTTAAAGTCAACTCAGAATAGACTGCGTTAAAAAATTATGAAAATAAAGAAATACATAAAAAAACAAAAATCAGGCATTTGGAAAGCCTAAAATTAGTAAATATGATCATATTTTTAAGTAAATAAAAATATTTAATCATTTGACATCAAGTTTCTATAACATACAGAACTTTATATACATTGATGTATTATCTGGATACATAAGAAATTAATAATACCAAAAATCATTTTAAAGATGTGATTTTACTCATGTTATATTTTAAGTATATTTTAAATTATTAAAATAATTAAAATAATAGGAATTAGGTATAGACAATCAGGGGAAAAATAATCAATTGAATAGAAATCCAAAAAAAAAAAAATGAGGTATTAGATCAGTGCTTCCCAAAAGAAATGGAATGTTAGCCATACAAATAATTTTAAATTCTCTAGTAGTATCCAGCCATATAATGTGAAAAATAGAGACATACAAGGGTGGGTACTTTCCAGAAAGCCCTTATACATATAAATGCCTCTAAAGAAAAAAAATCAGTACAAGTATTATCATCGTGATGTTATTAATAATATCAATACCCTGGAAACATCCAAATGTCACTAAGCAGTGGTCAAGCGAAGAAAACACTGTAGTGTGAAATCAACAAAACAAAATTTTCTGTAACAAGGCTGTAGATATTGTCAATACACATACACCAAAAAGACTGTTAAATTGCATAAAGTGAACAACAGCCAAATAAAACAATATGTAATGTGCCTTACGCCTATATGAAAAAGAATTTTTGTCCTATGAATAAGAAAATGCCTGAATTGTGAAGAATGCAATATTAATATTGCCATAGGAATATAATGTATAATACTACCATATTACATAATAGTATACTGTACTATTATAGTATGTTCATATTAATAGTAACATACTATTACGCAGAATATTATTACATAAATTTAATGTTTCAAAGTGGTTTTACATTAATCAAATTTTAATTAAAGTCTCTGTGAAGATACTTCCGTTTATGAAGAAAGAAAAGGAAATGTTATGCTGTATTGCAACATGACCACAATAGTTACCAAATTTTGGTTATACATTGCAGCTGCACCATGTGTTTAACTTAGGGAAATTTAGCTATAGTTTCTCACATCTCTATTTGGTGCAATTTAAAATGCTGCCAAATCATGTTTTGTCCTCCTCACCTGGGGTTCTAGGAGAAATTAAACCCCAATTCACTAAGGCATTCATTCATAGTATAAAATGTATGAATGCCTTTCGTTAGCATCTGGAGTTGTGTTAGCTATGAACTATCCTTAAGAGAATTGAGAAAACAGTTATTCCAATCATTTTCTGTGTTCAAAGATTCAGAATAGGATTCCTGGTAAATTTATTACAAACCATTGAATTGTACACATAATAAAATGGGTGAATTTTAGGATATGTAAATTATACCTCAATAAAGATTTATTGTTAACTATTTGGCTATTGGGAGAACAAGTGGTTTGCCTCCAGTAAAATTTTATTCTTCAGTGATGGAAATATTTTGGTATGGCTGATTACCATGTGAAATTTGTGACCAAGAAGCTGAATTTTTAAATGCTATTTAATTTTAATTAAGTGTAATTGGCCCCATGTACCCAGCAGCTACCATATTAGACAATATGGTCACACCTGTCTCTTTAGGGATGCATCTAAAGAAACTTGTCCAGAGGTGAGTTAGCTTATGGAAAATTTTTTCAGGACAACATTGGCTATTACCAAAGTCCTAGAGACACTGACTTCACCAAAGCAAATTTTCTACCCCTTACCTTTTTTTTTTTTGACAAAGTCTCAAGCTGTAGCCCTCGGTAGAGTGCTATGGCATCACAGCTCACAGTAACCTCAAACTCTTGGGTTTAAGCGATTCTCTTGCCTCAGCCTCCCAAGTATCTGGGACTACAGGCACCTACCACAATGCCCGGCTATTTTTTTTTATTGAAGTTGACATTGTTTTTTAGCTGGCCCAGGCCGGGTTCAAACCCAGCAGCCTCAGTGTATGTTGTATGTGGCTGGTGCCCTACCCACTGAGCTGAGGGCACTACCCTCTTCCCCTTACTTTTCCTCAGAAGCCATGATTCCAACTCAACTCATTTCTACCTCTACCCACCCATTGTGAAGAGCCTATTATAGAGTTAAATCCAAACAGCTGCTTTATATTTCAGTTTGGGAAAAACTTGTACAATGAGGAAACTGAGATTCAAAACCATTAATAACTGGGCTGTTGATGCACATTTTTTAGACTCTATAGGTACAATGCTCAAACCCTAGGGGTTTCTCAAAGGTAACAGAAAATGCTTCAGTTATAAAATGAATGAATTAATTAAATATTGGCACAAGAATATGAAAAGGGAAACACAAAATCAATGAAATTTTTCATTGTAATTGCGTTAAAATCCTCTTAATTTTCAAAATAAAATACATTATAATCACTAGGGGTGTGTGTAATATGGTTAATGTGATGGTTAGTGTCCAGAGCAGTGTTTTTAGACTTTTTTTTTCTCATGGCACACTTGAACCTATGTTTGAATTTCTGCAGCACACTTAAATTATGTTGATCAAAAAGAAGAGTAGAAAAAAAGAATATACTTATTGTGCTTTGAACTTCTTTCAAAATTAATTTAATTAATGATCTTTAAAATTTTTTGCAGCACACCTAAGATCCTGTCATGGCACACCAGAAAAAATCACTGGTCGAAGGCATTTGGAGATTTCAAATGAGTTAAGAGACCTCTCAAGTTATTATTATTCTTTTTTAGAACATTTTCCATGATTAGTTTACATTTTAATACTAACTTTAACCTTAAAGTCATATATTCACTAATCTATTTCTTTTGTATTGGTTTAACTTAAACTCGAATGAATGGTAGGCAAAGATTATAAACAATTATTTAACATGTCTGGAACATACAACACATATAGCCGCTTTTAACAGAAGTGCATTTTCCTCTATCATTTGTTTTGTAAGTACAGATATCAAAATACTTCTGAGCATAGTTTTAATTCTACCAGTGGCCAGCACCTACACGTCTTCAAAGACATATCCTAAAATATTTTCTTTGGATGTCATTATACTTAATATCTCTTAAAGTTGAATTCTATTTATTTATTTATTTATTGAGGCAGAGTCTCACTATGTCACCCTCTATAGAGTGCTGTAACATCACAGCTCATAGCAACCTCAAACTCTTAGGCTTAAGCAATTCTCTTGCCTCAGCCTCCCAAGTACCAGGACTATACCTGCTACAACACCTGACTATTTTTTGTTGCAGTTGTCATTGTTTAGCAAGCTGAGGCTGGGTTCAAATCCGCCATCCTCGGTGCATGTGGCCAGCGCTGTAACCACTGTGCTACAGGTGCCGAGCCTTAAAGTTGAATTTTAATACTGCATAAATTAGCTTGTACTTATGTTGCATAATCTATGTTGCAGAAAACATTGAGAAGGAAGGAAGAACCCTCCCCAACTCCTTCTACAAAGCAAATACCATCCAGATACCCAAACCAGGAACGAACACAACAAAAAAAGAAAACTATAGACCAATATCATTAATATCATGATGATATTGAAAACTACAGACCATGAAAACTACAGGCCAATATCATTGATGCAAAAACTACAACTCAGATTTTAATCTTATAAAAGCAAATTATGTAACCTAATGGTCTGTACCCTCACATTGACCTGAATTTTAAAAATAAAAAATAGGTATAAAAGTTTAAAGGAATAAAACAGTGTAAATTTTGCCAATATTAGCATGCTTCATGTATCCATCATTACATTAGAATTATTTTTCTGACTTATATTTTGTTATAAATATAACTGTTAAAGGGGCTTCTGAGTATTTAGGTCCACATTCTACTTTATGGTTACACTTTCTGTTGTCAAAATTTGTCAGTGGAGACTTCTTGGCACCTTAATAGAGCCTGTCCTTATGACCCCATATCCATGTCACATGTTTTTCTTGCTACATTATTTCGTCACTCCTAACATATTTTAATTAATTTTTCAAAGTGCAGTGCTTAATATGTGCTATGTTCTGTCTTAACTACTAGACATACATCAATTTATATAATATCCATAAAAACCTTGTGAATTAGACAATTTATTATCATCTTCATTTTATAGATGAGGAAACTGAGATACAGAGAGATTAAGTAACTTGTCCAAGATCACACAATTAGCCAGGGGCAGAGCTAAGATTTGGAACTGGCTCCAGAGTATGTCCACTTAATCATTGTGCCATTCTGTTCCCCACAACTCAGTGTATGGAGACCCATACACTCAATGTGACTTGAGTCTGAGGTCGTGCCTAAGTATAAGAGCATCCACAGGGGAGAAGCCTGGAAAGGACAGAGGCATATATAAAGTTCTAGGGTCTATATACCAATTGACAGGTTCACAGGCTGGTCTGAGGATTTGCTGGATGGTGAGCAATTCCAGTGCCCTCAGTAAAGTTTCTTTCTCCACCCTTTGGTCATCAACTGCCAGTAAGCCAGAGTTCAGCACTCTCTGTCATCTTGTCAACAAACTAGTTACAGCCCAGTCACAACCTTATGGTAAACCTCAAACAATTATGTCTTTGCCCTCCAATGTATTTTTCTCCTTGTAAATACTGCCACATTTGGAGATTTTACTGAGATAAAAATTGTCAGAGATACATGAATATCTAAATAATTCTGCTTATATCAATGAATGAGACAGGGCACTATCAACCCCTGAGGGCTTCCCAGGAAGATTAATGATCCTCTGAAATCAAACAGAAACACACCAAGGACACAGAGCAGTAAATCAAGCCCCAAATCATCACATACTCCAAAAGTTTAGCCTTGGATCTCACGTCAAACAGGATTCAGTGTTCTGAAAAACATAAGAAAATCGAAGGCGGGGGGGCGGGGGGGGGGATAGGCTGGCAGCATGACTTCATGTAAAGATTTTCCTTCACATTAAACTTGCATAAAATAGAAATGCTCACTGTGAAGAAGTTCAATGAAGAAATATTTATCAAAGGATCATTCATTCTGAGCTTTATAAAATCCATTCCATGAGTAGAATGGCTCCTCAATCATGTGAGCATTCCCAAGATTGATTCTCTGGGAAACTGACTCTGAGATGGAGATATGTAGGTGGCTTATCAGGAGTGTTCTTGGGATCAAAAAGAAAGGGAAAGAAGCAGTATTGGGCAGAGGAGAGGTCTGGCACTGATGCAGTCACAAGAGAGGCCTCAGCCATCACCTTGGGGATCTGGGGAGCTGATGGCCCTTCAGCATTTTTCCAAGTTGGGGTAAGCAATGGAGCCTGTATCTATACCCCTCCACTGACCAGTAATGGGCTTTCCTGAAAAGTGAGCAAGATCTGGGTGAGGCGGCTCTCCTCAACCAAGAGCAATTCTGAGAGGGTTGAGGGCCATCTGCTGATAGTGCTCCCAACAGTTGGGAAGAATAAGTACTTGAAGGCAGATCTGGTGATATGTCCATATATGACAGCGCTGTCCAGCTTCTATTTTCACAAATATATGTATTTGGAGGGAAACATTTTGTTCTTAACTCTAAAGAGATAGGTCTTTGTGTTATTTAGTTGCTCCCCAGAACAAAATGGAGCAATGAGGTTATAGATTAAATCTTGTCCCTCTATCCAATTTAGGGTATGTTTCTTACTTTAACATAAAAAACTTTGCTCTTTTTCAGCACCTTAAAAGCGGCATTCTCCTGAAAGATTATGGCCATTCTTTCTATTGCCATGTACGTGCTAGGATCACTGTACTAAAATCTGGGTGTGTCAAATGAGAAAACAAGGTCCATTTGTGAGATCTAAGAGGGAGAAGGGAAAAAAATAGATGATTTGTGCTCATTTTTCCAATTCTGGTGGTGGAATAACAGTTGGTGCCCAGTGATAAGTGTCTGGGAATTAAAATAGCATGGCCCTACTGGCTTAAAATGTGGAGCCTCAAAGTGAGCCTTTAAAAAAAATTCCTTGACTCATTCATAATGACAGCCAAAAATGTTATATTCAATGGGAGAAATATGGGAATGGGGATAAAGAGGATATAGAGGAATGAAATTTAGAGACTTCCAAATCCCATTGGAATGTACAAATTATAAGACATAATAAAATTCATCCCCATGATGGGCCTCATGAATATTTTTCATTGACCTTTTCATGATGATAGATTTTTTTAAATCCACCAAGTAGTTTAAATGTCAACAAACCATCTAATGTAGTTTTATGCATATTCTGACTTTGAAAGAGTCAACCTTGTTTTTCACTTGCTAAAGAATGTTGTTGCACTATTCTAAGGTTATTGTAACCTTCCACCCTTGGTAGTCATTTCCACCCAGGTAAAAATTAAAGTATTGAATTAAAGCATTTTAAAACAACTCAGTGCTAAATTCAGAGGATAATGGTAATTCAGTTATTCAAATTCTCTTTAAGTTTTTCTGAAGAATCCAGTTAGGAATCTGAAGATGAAGCAGTAACTCAACGTTTTACTGAAAAAAAAAACTAGATGATATCTCTTCAACAGTAAAATATTAATAAAGTCCAAAGTACGGTATTACTCACTCCCTACTTCTGACTCATGCACATTTTCAGAAATAATCCTTCTTTAAATGTTGATGTAATGGGATATGTGAAGAGAAATGTTGTTTTGGCACAACTTCACTTTTGTCTTGTTGAGCTATGAACCATGTTTAGTTTCACACTTTTGAATCATTCTGGATGATATATTTGCACACATAACATTCCTCTATACATTAGAAATATACCTGCTGTGAGAGCTCCTATGATTTAAGAAGTCTTTACACAGCAGATAAAGAAAATTTTTGATGATAATCTGTTACTTTCCACCAGGAAAATACATAAAGCCATCAAAGTAATACACATTCCATATAATAAATATTATAATACTCTTTGAGATCATGCCATTGCAGTTATGTATAAGGAAAAGCTGATGAGAAGTAGTTGTTTACATACAATTAATTTTAATCTTGAAAATGAAAAGGGAAAATGGATGTATATATTCAGTGATTTTAGGGCATTAACTTCTAACAACAATAAAACAGAGAAAATAATCTCTGTCAGTTCAACTTAAAGATATCCATCCAATTTCTGGGAAATGTTTCCAAACCACTCTGGTCTGCCATGATTGCTCCTTGCTCTGAACTTCAATGGAAACTTAATGTCAATTCACTCATCTGGACCCTTAACTGCATCCTGTCTTGTGTTTTTAAGCTTGGACTTTGGAGTCAATCACAGATAGGCTTAAATCTCATCTTGGTCTTTATCAATAAAATGGATATCAATCAGACCTTCCCCCAAAGGATTGTTGCATGTATCAATGAGCTTCTATATGCAAAGCATTTATCACAGGGCCAGGTGCATGTTAAGAGGTCTAAAACTAACAACCATTATTACAATTTGACAGTTATAAATGTCATATACATAATGAAGTATTTAGAAGTGAAATGTCACTATCTCCGCAACTCACTTTCAGGTGTTTCCAGGAAAATTACATATCAAGAAAGACAGAGAACACAAAAATGTTAACAACTGACAAAATTAAACAAAGAATATATAGGTGTTCACTTTACCATTTAAAAAAATTTCCCATAGATTTGAAATTTTTTAAATAAAAATATGAGGGAAAAAATGTAGATCATATTGTACCATTTCCTTGATTAAACACTGAAAATTGTTTGTGCACATTCACATTTTCAGTCCTATTCCGATCTTTTAAACCAGTGGTTTTCAACCTTCCTAGCACCATGGCCCTTTAATACAGTTCCTACGGGTTGTGTCCCACAGATTGAGAACCGCTGTTTTAAACACATGGATATATCATACTCCATGGTGCACATGAAAGCTACTGTCACAGTTTTGTCACAAATGGTTCCCTAGTCAGCCTTCCCATGTCATTCATAATTTCTTGCTCTCACATTACCAGCTCTTCAATCATACATTCCATCCTCCAGCTCTTAAAATCTGCTTCTGACTTGTCATTTATTTTGATAACCCATTTAGTTTCTCTTTCTGGTTTGCTCAGATCCTGTTTCATGATTATATTGATTAATGCATATTTGTAGTAAATATAAAATTTAAATGTAAAATATAAATATAAAATTCAGACAGCCTTGAAATGGAGAGAAAAAAATGAACATCCTTTTCACTTCACAGTCTTACTTCTCAAAACAGCCACTTTTAATCATTTAGTATGTATCCTCTCAGTTTTCTTCTTACATTCAAAGATACAGGTACATTTCTACTTATATATTTTTTTAAATGTATTATATTTTTTCTTATCTTATTACATTGGCTCAAACTTCTACAACAATGTAGACTAGCAGTAACATCAAATATACTTATAATAAATTGTTCCTGATTCTCCCTTTTTAAAAGAATACTCTGAGCTTCAAATTCAGTTTCTTTTGATAGTTTTTGCCAAAATAAACTCTCATGAATGAGGCTAATTTACCTTCTTGAAGCTAAGAGAAATCAACCAATTAGATTTTAATTCCTTAAGGAACTATTTTTTTAAGATTTGTATTTCCTTTTGGACTTAGCCATCCATGATTGCTATTCATACTAGTTAAGTGAAAAAACCAAACAAAAATTGTCCTTTTTACAGAAGTGGATCAGTTTTACCCCAGTAGTTTTGGTATACTAGAAAAGCATCATGATTATTAAGCAAACATTAATATTGGAGGCTGACAATTGAAATCCAACAACTTCTACACAAACATATCTCAAGCACACTTTGTAATTTTAGGCCTGCTGTGACTAACAATAAAGCAACTGTATATAATAATTTGCCTAAATAAATGTGTCAAATGAAAAGCTGATGAGACTTGCTTACTAAGTCTTACAAAAGTCTTTTGTAAAACCTAATGAAATTGACTGTGAACCACCCATTTCTGGGGCTTGAATTGAGGATAGAGGAATAATGGCAGAAAGAATAATTGGTGAAAGTAGGACATCTTAAGAGTAACTAAGAAGCAGAACAATATCTACTTCTTTTGGAGTTGGAAGAAGAGTAGGCTGACCACATGAGCACAATTTTCAGTCTGTCAAACAACAGAAGTTATGCTCTTTCTCAGGAGAAAATGAAACATAGTCATTAAATGTCTCTGTACTTCATCATAAAGAAGTTGACTAGGTAGAGCCATTGAGCTTTTTCCCTTTAATCAGTCAGCTAAAAATACTTCTACAGATGAATTCTCACCACCTCATAACAGGTCTCTAATTTTTATCAGATTTAATTTTAATCTGGCCTCTTAGTCAAGACTGCATTCATTCATTTATGTAGTTGAAGGACAGAGTTCATATCAACCCATCACCTTCTCAAAAATTATTTATTGGGTCATTGCTAGACCATAATGAATATTTCTCATCCAATGACTCTACTTAATTCATTGGTTAATTTATTAATCACTCATTTTTAATGCCTATTATGTACCAGTCTCTATGCTACTGATGACAATAAAAAGGTGGTAGACTAAAGTTCCTCTCATCAAGAACTTCATACTCTCTACCTTTTCTCATGAGAAGTTAAAAAATTATATTTCAGTATAACTTTGTGAAAGTATTTCTTTTGAAATAATTTCAAATTATTTATTTCTGTAACAATTATCACAATTAAAGATATCAAGTAGCATCAAGATTTAAGTCTATTAAAATCCATTTTTTCTAACCGGGACAATGAAAACCAGACTTTCTAAAGGACTTCTATCATGCATAGTCTGTTTTCCCTGTTCTCCAAAGAATAAATACTAAAAATCATTAAGAAAAATGCACTTAGGATAAAACTTAACTAATCAGTAACTATTAAGTAATTGAGGTACACACCATTTAGTGATTTATGTAGGGCTTTTTTTTTTTTTTTTTTTGTAGAGACAGAGTCTCACTTTATCGCCTTCGGTAGAGTGCCGTGGCATCACACAGCTCACAGCAACCTCCATCTCTTGGGCTTAGGTGATTCTCTTGCCTCACCATCTTGAGTAGCTGGGACTACAGGCACCCACCACAATGCCTGGCTATTTTTTTGTTGCAGTTTGGCCAGGGCTGGGTTTGAACCCGCCAAACTCAGCATATGGGGCCGGTGCCCTACCCACTGAGCCACAGGTGCCGCCCATATGTAATGCTTATTTTAAAAAATAAATTTTTCTAGAGAAGTACAGACTCAAGATTACTATAAATGATACCTAGTAATATAAATATAATATAATCTGAATTAATTGATGACGTTTTCTGAAAATTTCAGAATGAATTAAAGACCTATATACACATCACTACCATAGTCTTCCTTGATAAATATTCTCATGCTGAGAACTGAACATTACTCAGTAATATATAAATAGGTTAAAAGCCAAGAAAACTCAGATTTCATGTTTGTATGATATCCTCACAGAGTTCTTCTGGAACAAAACTCCATGATAATACTACAAAGTAGGTTCCCTGGCTTATTAACTGACTATATGTTTTTAGTAGCCCACTAAGCTAGTACTCAACAACAAAGTTAATTTTTTTCAAAGCCAACATGGCCCTAGGATGCAGGGTATAATGGAGCTAAATGGTATTTAATCAAATTGTATCAACATTTGCCAGCTTATTTATAAAATACTATATTCAGCTCTGCACCACAGACAGACTCAAATCAAGTCTTCTTTTTTCTCTACAGTATGCATTTTAGAATATAAATGTATGCTTGTTATGTGTAATTAAAAGACTATATCATTTCGTGGGCCTAGATAAGATAATAAAATCTCTGGTTTTCTGGCTTTATCAATCCTTTCTTCCTTACATTCTATAAAGAATATATTTCATGGCTGGGTGGTGTGGCTCATGCCTAGAATCCCAGCACTCTGGGAGGCCAACGTGGGTGGACTGCCTGAGCTCAGGAGTTTGAGACCAACCTAAGCAAGAGTGAGACTCCATCTCTAAAAATAGATGAGTGCTGTGGCAGGCACCTGTAGTCCCAGCTACTTGGGAGGCTGAGGCAACAGAATCACTTGAACCCAAGAGTTTGAGGTTGCTATGAGCTATGATGTCAAGGTACTCTATGAAGGGCAACAAAGTGAGATTCTGTCTCAAAAAAAAAAAATACATTTCCTTCACTTTTTCCCAAAGAACTTCTTAATAATTATCCTGTTACATGATTAGTTCCACGATTCCATGGCTAGCATACAAGCTATAATGCTTTGTTATTGTATGTTGGCTTTGCCCCATGATGATGCTTTTATGGCTTCCTTCTCTGATGTCTGCCAACATGTAAAAGGCAAAATTTATAAGGAAAATGTTATGCAGGCTGAGTAATCATTTCTTGCTACTAAGTCTGCTATGCCAGTAGCTGGCACTCAGTGAAAGACAGTGAAAAACAGAACCTTATAATGGGAATCTAGACCATAAAATTATACCATCAGATCAAAAAGTGAAACTACTCAATGCATATTTACCAAAAAAAGGAGAGAAATTTTCAAAATACTCATATCCATTCATGGTAAATAAAAATGCTTTATTGAATGTAAGCAAAAAAATGTTATTTTATGGAATGTCTAAATACAATACTTTGTTAGATTCAACTGGTTGAAACTCTTCTCTCTCTCAAATACTCAAGACTTGTCTCTTTCAGCAAAATGCTTTATTTGCTGCCCTTTGGTCTCCCTTCTATTTTCCTGGCAAACTTCTTCTTTTATGCATATGTATATATGATGTATCTAGGCAACATATATTAATATATAATTATATATTGCATCCATAATTATAAGTATGTATAATATATTAGGTATATTATATTATTATATGATACCATATGTGTGTACATGCATATATGTATATGCATAAATTTACATGTGCATATACATGCATATGTATATACATCAAAAGAGAGAGATTTCAAGAGATTGGCAAATGCAATTGTGGGAATTGACGAGTTCAAAATCTGGAGGGCAGGCCAGTATGCTAGATTTCTTCTTCTTCAGAGAAACCTCAGTTTTGCTTTTAAGATTGGATGAGGCCTGTTCTAATTATCAAGGAAATTCTCTTTAAAGTCAACTGATTGTATATCTATGAAATACCTTCAGAACAATACTTGGATTAGAATACTACAGCCCAGTCAAGTTTACACAAATTAACCATTATACCCAGCAACTATTGAGATTTCCCTGAAAGGTCATCAATAATGTCCTGGCTGCTCAGTTCACAGCCTACATATTGGAAATCAAATCTTGGTTGCACTTGACAGTGTTCACTGTCTCTTCTTTTAAAAACCCTTGTTCACCAGAACACAGGTCATCCCATTCTTAGTTAAGTGCTTATTCTAATTTCCAATTTAGCCATTTTTAAGCTTAATTTTTATTTTATTTTATTTTAGAGACAGGGTCTTACTCAGCTGCCCAGGCTGTAGTGCATTATCACCTTCATAGCTCACTGAAATCTTGAACTCTTGGGCTCAGGCAATCCTCCTGTCTCAGCCTCTTGAGTTGCTAGTGTATGCCACCACATTCAGCTGATTTTTAAAAAAAAAATTTATAGAGATGGGATCTTGCTAGTCTCAAATTACTGGCCTTAAGGGATTTTTCTGTCTTGGCCTCCCAAAGTCCTAGGATTTACGGTTGTGACCTACCATGCCTAGCCCAATTTAGCACTGTGGAAAAAACATTCTATTACCCGAGAAAAACTGTAATGCTATGGGAATTTTATGACATGATAATTATTTAAAAAGTGATAATATGCAGATGAGATATATGCTATATCCATATTAATTAGCATCCCAGGGACTTCAGAAATTTAAGTTCAAACTCACATTTTATAGATGGGACATAAACAGCCAGAACATTCCACTTCCCTGCCATTTCTAATAATAGAATTTTCAGTAAAATATATGATATCTAAATATTATCATACAATATGTGGTATTTTACATATAATAAAAGGAAGAAAGGGGTGATAAGATAGGAAAAAGAGTGTCCTAGACAAAGATCTTAATCTGTCAATCAACCATTATTGTATCTTGATTCAAAACCCAAGTCATGTGATAACTGGATATCCATATGAAAAAGAATGAAGTTGGACCCTTACCTTATCTCATATACAAAATTTCATCTAAAATGAATCAAAAACCTAATTGCAAAAGCAACAGTTCAAAATTATTAGAATAAAACAAAGAAGTAAATCTCTGTGATCTTGGATTAGATAATGTTTTCTTAGATATAACACCAAAAGCACAAGTGACCCTAGAAAATATAGGTAAATGGGAATGCATCAAAATGAAAAGCTTTTATGCTTCAAAGGACATCATTAAGAAAGTAAAGTGGAGGGATCACAGTGTGTGATATACCTTTTGGGGGTGGGACACACACAATTATAAGAGGGACCTTACTTAACAAATACAGTCAATGTAACCTGGTTCAAAAAACTAAAAAAAAAAAAAAATGAATAGGTTACTCACCCTATAAAATACTACATCACAGGTCCCCTCCCATTTTAAGAAATTTACCAGGGACCCTGAGAGAACTAGAAGAAAGAAAACTTACTAACTTACTAACCAACTAATGTCACCAGGAAAAATAATGAATAAAGATTTCAGACTGGGTGAATGATACATATCCTATTAGTTTATCACCCCCAGTTCATCCCTACTCTCCAGGTAACCAGGTGTGGATTAAAGATTGGAACCTGAGCCCACTCACCATGGTGAAAAGTCCCCTACTTGGTGGTCCTATCCACACCAACAGCAGTGAAGGTGGATGGCATTCCTGCCTGGATACATTACTCATGTGTGAAACCAGCCATTGATATGAATTGGATGATCCAATGACACCCAGAGCATCCCCACTGTCTTACCCTGAAAAACCAGACTACAGCCCTGCCCCACTCACATGGCTCACTGAAATCTTGAATTCCTGGGCTCAGGCAATCCCACTGTCTCAGCCTCTTGAGTTGCTAATGTGTGCCACCACATTCAGCTGAGTTTTAAAAACAAATTTGTAGAGATGGGATCTTGCTATTCTCAAATTACTGGCCCACGCACAGAACTGACTGGTCTACGTGTGGCAGAAGCTTGAGGATGAGCAACAGCGCTGTGGGATGACTACTGATTCTTTGCTTTGCACTTTTTCACCTTTCTTTTTTAATCTTAGGTATAAGACATGATGAAGGTTGTGAAAAATGTATCCAAAAGGTAACCCAAATTAGGCAAACTGTCAAAATAGTGTTATTGGTTTACTCTTATTGTGAATACACAGGAAAGCCTAAAGGAACTTGCAGATATAATAACACCCAATACCAGATATGTGTGCCCCCCCAGTGGGCCTGCTATTTGCTACAATCCTTCTGAACCCCCAGAGCAAACTGAACTTGCTTTGTGGTATGCTGATATCCCTAGAAAGACAATAACCCAAATTATAACAGAAGAAATACCTAAAAAAGTAAAAAGCAAAAAAAATTAATAACAATTTTGCAACATATGCTGACATGTGCCTTTTTATATTTTCAATAATAATTAGAAGTTCTCCATGTAGAAATATGGAGAACTATATATTTTGAAGAATTATTTCTATGTATTTCATATTTTGTGTTGTCATGTTAACTTTAATTCTGTAATTGTTAATGGTATACAATGGATATTTATATATTGAACTTTAATCCAGCAATCTTGACTCACTTTAAATTCTTTTCTTTGTACAAAATTACGTTGCCTGGAAAAATAAATAAATACATAAATAAAATGTCCCTGGGAAAATAAGATAAAATGAAAGGATAATTCAGGAAATGAGAGAAAATATTTCCAAATCATTTATCTGATAATAGACTTGTTTCCAGAATATATAAATAATGCTTCCAACTCAACCATAAAAAGACAAATAACCCAATTTAAAAATGGAGAAAAGGTATGAGTAGAAATTTTTCCAAAAAAGACCTACAAAATCCCAATAAGCACACAAAAAAGGTGTTCAATGTTATTATTCACTGGAGAAAGGGAAATCAAAACGACAATGAGATACCACTTCATACCCCACAGGATGACTAAAATTAAAAAGACACTAACCAGTATTGGTAAGGAAGCAGAAAAATTAGAACCCACATACATTGCTCTGAATGTAACATGGTACAGCTGCTTTGTAAACGAGTTGTACGGTTTCTCAAAATGTTATGCATAGTGTTACTATGTGACTCAGAAATTCAATTCTATGTATATACCCAAGAAATTTGAAAATGTATAAGTGTTCATGACAATATTATTCATAATAGTCAAAAAGCGGAACCAGCCCAAATATCCATCTGATAAATGGATAAACTAAAAGTGGTATGTGTATACAGTATCATTCAGGGCATAAAAGGAATGAAGTACTGATGAATGCTACAAGACTAATGGATTTTAAAAACAAGGGAGAGAAGCTAGTCACAAACACTCACATATTACAAATTTAATGATATGAAAGGTTCAGCATAGGAGAATCTATAGAGATAAGGAGGTAGATTAGTGGTTTTAGGGGCTACGGAGAAAGGGGAATAGAGATTGACTGCTAATGGGTTTAGGCTTGAAAATGTTCTGAAATTAGACAATGTTAATGGTTATACAAATGGGTAAATATACTATAAACCACTGCACTGTATATTCTAAAAGGGTGAATTTTATAGATGTAAATTATGTCTCACACAGCTGTTATTTTTTAAAAACCCCAGGCAATGCATCTAGCTACCATTTTTGTTCTTGTGTTGGTGGTGTCTTTTCAATTATTAGACTTGTATATGAAATGAAAATTGATACTCTCAAAAAATCACTGAAGTTTGTCAAATTAAAACACAAAGAAAATCTTTTAAGAGGTTAATGATTATTCTGGTTTTTAAGATATGGGAAATGAATTTTCCATTTGACAATGAATAGTTTTATAATGTAGTGCTATTACTTAAACGTGAGTGCAACAGAGGAAATTTCAATAATTTTACTGGCATATTTTCTTTCATCTGCATCCCATATTTAAAAAGAAATAATCGGCTCGGCGCCTGTGGCTCAATTGGCTAAGGCGCCAGCCACGTACACCTAAGGTGGCGGGTTCGAATCCCCAGCCCGGGCCCGCCAAACAACAATGATGGCTGCAACCAAAAAATAGCCGGGTGCTGTGGTGGGTGCCTGTGGTCCCAGCTACTTGGGAGGCAGAGGCAGGAGACTCGCTTGAGCCCAGGAGTTGGAGGTTGCTATGAGCTGTGATGCCATGGCACTCTACCCAGGGGGATAGCTTGAGGCTCTGTCTAAAAAAAAAAAAAAAAAA
>CAUYQV010129662.1:0-16594 GCA_963574575.1 Galagoides demidoff
CCCTGCTACATAGTAAGTCAATGCTTTATGAATGTTAACTGTTAATTATCTCTCCTTATCTGCCTTTTGTAAGTGAATGGGCCAGTGATGGGGAATCAGTTTTGCGTAGTATGACACTAAGTATTATTTTTGTCCTAGGATCCACGCTTTTCTAAGATCCTGGAGAACCTTAGACTCCAAAAGCGTGGCACAGGTGGTGTGGACACGGCCGCAGTGGCAGACGTGTACGACATTTCCAACATAGATCGAATTGGTCGATCAGAGGTAACATCTCTCACTTTCTAACATAAGCTGACAAACTCAGCAGGAGAGAAAGAGGAAATAGAGAAGTAGCCTAAACCGCCTTATATCGAAAATTCAAGACCTCCTCTTTCCCCATTGAGTCCTGAGTCATGTTAGCTTGTCATTCTCTGGTATTCTTCCATGGGAAGTAACTGCATAAAGGTAAACATGATGGAATCTGAGAATGTTCAGGCAAGTGAAGGAATTCACAGTGGGAATGTTGTCTCCAGCCTGCCACTGAGATCTATTCCAGCAGTCTCTAGCAAGTAGGAGCTCCATCATGCTAAAGGGATAGCAGAATTTTATTCCTAGAAAGTCAGACCTCTAAGGATGGTGAAAGAGGGAAATTTTCTCTTGATTCTAAATTTCCTTTCATGAAGACTATACTATCATCTTCACTTTGACATTCTTAGACACTTGGTAGGTTTTTTTAAACTCTTTTTTTTTTGAGACAGGGACCTCAAGCTGTCCCCCTGGGTAGAGTGCCATGGCATTTCAGCTCACAGCAACCCCCAACTCCTGGGCTCAAGCGAGTCTCCTGTCTCAGCCTCCCAAGTAGCTGGGACCACAGGCGCCCGCCACAACGCCCGGCTATTTTTTGGTTGCAGCCATCATTGTTGTTTGGTGGGCCCGGGCTGGATTTGAACCCGCCACCTTGGGTGTATGTGGCTGGCGCCAAGCCCAGTATGCATCCTTTTTAATGGCTGAATAGTATTCCATGGTAAAAATATACCACAGCTTTTTAATCCATTCCTGGGTTGGTAGGCATTTAGGCTGTTTCCACATTTTGGTGATTGCAAATTGAGCAATAATAAACAGTCTAGTGCAAATGTCCTTATGATAAAATGATTTTTTTCCTCTGGGTAGATGCCCAGAAATGGGATTGCAGGATCCAATGGGAGGTCTAATTTGAGTTCTTTGGGGATTCTCCATACTTCCTTCCAAAAATGTCTTATTAGTTTGCAGTCCCACCAGCAGTGTAAAAGTGTGCCCTTCTCTCCACGTACACACCAGCATCTGCAGCTTTGAGACTTTGATTTGCATTTCTGTGATGATTAGGGACATTGAGCATTTTTTCATATGTTTGTTAGCCATTCATCTGTCTTCTTCAGAGAAGGTTCTATTCATGTCTTTTGCCCAGTGGTCTATGAGATTGTTGGGTCTTTTTTTTTTGTTGGATTAATTTGAGTTCTCTATAGATCCTAGCTATCAAGCTTTTGCCTGATTCATACTATGCAAATATCTTTTCTCATTCTGAAGGTTGTTTGCTTTGGTTGTTGTCTCCTTAGCTGTACAGAAGTTTTTCAGTTTAATTAAGTCCCATTTGTTTATTCTTTGTGTTGTTGCAATTGCCACAGAAGTCTTCTTAAAATCTTTCCCCAGGTCGATATCTTCAAGTGTTTTTCCCAAACTTTTTGGGAAGATTTTTATTGTTTCATGCCTTAGATTTAAACTTTTATCCATCTTGAATCAATTTTTGTAAGTGGTGAGAGGTATGGGTCCCATTTCAGGCTTTTACATGTGATTGTCCAGTTCTCCCAACACCATTTATTGAATAGGGATTCTTTTCCCAAGTGTTTGTTCTTGTTTGGTTTATCAACGATCATGTGACTGTAAGATGTTAGTTTCATCTGATGGTTTTATATTCGGTTCCAAATATCAATATCTCTACTTTTGTGCCAATACCATGCTGTTTTGATCACTATGGCCTTGTAGTATAGCTGAAAGTCTGGTAGGGTGATATCCTGGCTTTGTTTTTAATTACTAAGAATTGCCTTGACTATACAGGGTTTCTTCTGGTTCTTTAAAAAATGAAAAATTATTTTTTCCAAATATTGAAAGTATGATGATGGTATTTTAATGGGAATTGCACTGAATCTGTAGATTGCTTTGGGAAGTATGGACATTTTCACAATGTTGATTCTTCCCAGCCATGAGTATGGTATGTTCTTCCATTTCTTCTGCTATTTCTTTTCTTAGGGTTTTGTAATTTTATTTGTAGAGGTCCTTCACCTCTTTTGTTATGTATATTCCTAGGTATTTCATATTTTTTGAGGCTACTGTGAAGAGAATTGTGTCCTTAATTAGCTTCTCATCTTGGCTGTTGTTGGCATATACAAAGGCTACTGATTTGTGGCTATTGATTTTGTATCCTGATACATTGCCCTATTTTTTGATCAATTCCAGGAGTCTTGCAGTTGAGTCTTTGGGGGTTCTCCAAGTATAAGTTCATATTGTTGGCAAAGAGGAAGTGTTTGACCTCCTCTGCACCCATTTGGATGCCCTTTATTTCCTTGTCTTGCCTGATTGTATTGGCTAGAACTTCCAGCGTTATGTTAAATAGTAGTGGTGATTGAGGACAACCTTGTCTGGTTCCAGTTCTAAGCGGAAAAGCTTTAAGTTTCACTCCATTCAGTATAATATTAGCTATGGGTTTGTCGTAGATGGCTTCAATCAGATCAAGAAATGTGCCACCTATGCCTACACTCTTGTGTTCTAATTAGAAAAGGAAGCTAAATTTTTTTGAATGCTTTTTATGCATGTATTGAGAGGATCACATGGTCTTTGTTTTTCCTTCTGTTGATATGGTGAATCACGTTTATGGACTTATTTATTTTAAATCAACCTTGCATCCTAGGGATCCTTGATCTTGATGAAAGATTTTTTTAAATGTGTAGCTGTGATCTATTGGCTAGGATTTTATTGAGTATTCTTGCATCTTTATTCATTAGCGAAATTGGTCTGAAATTCTCCTTTTTAATTGGATCTTTTCCTGATTTTGGTATCAGGGTGATATTTGCTTCATAGAACATGTTGGGGAAGATTCCTTCCTCCTCAATTTTTTGGAATAATTTCTGCAGAATGGGAATAAGCTTTTCTTTGAAGGTTTGATAGACTTCTGATATGAAGCCATCTGGACCAGGGCATTTTTTGGTTAGGAGATTATTTTTTTTTATTGTTTCTTTGATCTCAGTTCTTGAAATTGGTCTGTTCAAGAGATCTATTTCTTTTTGATTAAGTCTAGGGAGAGGATATGATTCCAGGTATTGATCCACTTTCTCCACATTGTCAAATTTCTGGGCATAGAATTTCTTGAAGTATTCAGAGATGATCTCTTGTATCTCTGTAGCATCTGTAGTTATTTTCCCTTTATCACTTCTGATTGAGGTTATTAGAGATTTTACTTTTCTGTTTTTGTTTAATCTGGTCAAAGGTTTATCAATATTATTTATTTTTTTGAAAAGCCAACTTTTGGTTTCATTAATTTTCTGAATGATTCTTTTGTTTTTCAGTTTCACTGATTTAATTTTGGTTATTTATTTTCTTCTGCTGGGTTTGGGATTAGATTTTTCTTCTTTCTTCAGTTCCATAAGACAGTTAATGAGTTTGTTGATGTGCTTTCTTTCTTTTTTTCAAATGTAGGCATCTAATGCGATAAATTTCTCTCTTAAGACTTATTTTGCTCTATCCCACAAGTTTTAGTAATTTATATCTTCATTATTGTTATGTTTAAGGAGTTTAACTATTTTCTCTTTAATCTCTTCCTGAACCCAACTATCATTAAGTATAAGGTTGTTTAATTTTTAAGTCTTTGTGTGGGGATTGCTATTTTTGTTTGAGTTGAATTCCATCTTTATTGCCCTGTGGTCTGCAAAGATACAAGGTATAATTTCTACTCTTTTAATTTTGGTAATGTTTGATTTGTATTTTAGGATGTGGTCTGTTTTAGAGTATGTACCATGGCTGATGAGAAAAATGTATATTCTTTAGCTTTGGGATGGTGTGTTCTGTGTATGTCTATTAATCTCATTTATTCTAGGGTCACATTTAAGTCCTTTGTATCCTTCTTTAGTTTCTGTTTAGAGGATCTATCCAGTTCTGTTAGAGGGGTGTTAAAGTCCCTGGCTATTATGGTGTTATGAGATATCATATTGCTCAGACCCATCAAGATCTGTTTCATAAATGTGGGAGCATTTAAGTTGGGTGCACAAATATTTAGAATTGAAATGTCTTTGTGTTGTATTGTTCCTTTGATCAGTAATAAGTTTCCATCTTTGTCTTTCTTAACTTTAGTTGCTTTAAATATGCTTGTATCTGAAAATAAGATTGCGACCCCTCCTTTCTTCTTATTTCCATTTTCTTGAAATATTGTTTTCCATCCCTTAACCCTGAGGCTTGATTTGTCCCTCAAGGCTAGGTGTGCTCCTGGAGAGAGCATATGAGTGGCTTGTGCTATTTTATTCAATCAGTCAGCTTGTGTCTCTTCTTTGGTGAATTGACATTTATTGAGAGAATTAATAAGTGAGATGGAGTTCTATTATCTTATTTTATGAAGGTCCATTGTGTAGTTTTATCCTTTGTGCCATTATGGAAGCTATAGCCTGTGGGTGTATACTTTGCTGGTAGTCCTGGCTGCTTGGAGATTTTTTTCTTTCATCTTGATTTTGGACAGATTCATTACAATGTGTTTTAGAGAAGTTCTGTTTGAATTGAGATGACCAGGGCATGATATCCATCTGAAAGGAGTGTTTCAGGGTCTTTAGTAAAGCTTGGGAAGTTTCATTTATGATAGTCTAGTAGTGCTTCTGTTCCTTTGGGAAAATCTTTTTCCCCTTTAGGAATCCCTATTATTCATATGTTTGAATGCTTCATGGAGTCTTGTAGTTCTCTAAGTGCCTGTTCTGCTTTCTCTCTCTTCTTTTCTGCCTCTTTAACTACCTGAGTTTACTCAAAAACTTTATCCTCTAGCTCTGAAGATTTTTTCTTCTCCATGGTTTAACCTATTTGTGATACTTTCTACTGCATATTTACTTTCTGATTGTCTTCTTCATTTCCTTAAGCTCTGCCATATCTTTTCTTTATTCTACATATCTTTCATCTGACTTTTGGTTCTGTATTTCCATTTTCTTGTCCATTCCTTTTATTGTCTTTATCATCCATATTGTAAATCCCCTTTCTGACAACTCCATTAATTCTTTATAGATGGAGTCATCTGCAATAGCTGCCTCATGGTCCCTTGGGAGAGTTGCTCTGTTTTGGTTTTTTATGTTGCCTGAATTTTTCTGTTGTTTCCTCCTCATGTGTTCTTTTTTCTTGTTCACCTCCTTTTCCTCCTTGGTTCCTCCTTTGTTTCAAATTACCTTGTCTCAGTGCTTAGGTCCTGAAGTGGCCTCAGCCGAACAAAGTCAAACTCTTCCTCATGGCCAAAAAAACAGGAGTCTTTGCTCTTGATGACAATATGTTACAATATGTTTCCAGGACATCAGGTGGTGTTGTGGTTTCCTTAGGAGGCAGACAGCACAGCCAGCAACCTCTATGGTCTTTATTCCAAACTTAGTTGTGTGATTGTCTGATTGTTTTCTCAGCATTCAGATCCTGCCAGGTTGGGATCTTAAGGCTCAGAAGACTCTTTCAGGTGCAGGTCTCACAGTACCCCCTGACTCCAGTTCCCATGAGGTGAAGGAGTCGTTCAACCTGTCCCAAGAGTGGAGGTGTGATCCCAGAAGGTGGAATTAAAATGGCTATGTTTTAAATCCTTGCTAAGACCTTCTGATGACCTTCCCACAGTGGCAGCCCCTGGTCATTGAGACTTCTTTGGTATGGCTGCCTCACCAGCCACCAAACCTATGGCAAATCCACTCCAACTGGTATTCAAATCTGGTTGATGTTTACTGTTTGAGTCTGCCCACTCTTCCAAACTTTCCACTCAATGCACAGCTTCCCTCAACACCTGAAAGCTCCAGAAAAGCTTCCTTCTGTCCTGGACCTCTGTGGTGGGCCACCTGATCCCAGTGGGTCTCAATCACTTGCCTAATTCATCAGATTTCCACCACTCTGGATCATGTGCTGTATCCAGCTCACCACCTCCTAACTATGCTCCCTGAGTTACAACTGTGGGTAAGTTCCCCTCACCAGGTATGGCTGGGTTCTCTCTCTTTCCCCAGTTATTCTTTTTTTTTTTTTTGAGATGGAGCCTCAAGCTATCCCCCTGGGTAGAGTGCCATGGCATCACAGCTCATAGCAACCTCCAACTCCTGGGCTCAAGCGAGTCTCCTGCCTCCGCCTCCCAAGTAGCTGGGACCTTCCCCAGTTATTCTAAGAGAGTTCAGCTGAATGATCCTTCTGGTACACCATCTTGCTCTGCCCCCTTCTAGCTGTTACTTTTCATTTATGTTTCTCAACTCAACTGATGTAGTTTATTGGGTAAGTTAGTATGCATGAGACACTGCACTGACATATCTGGTTTGTGAGAACCTGTTTGGACTATTGTTGCACACTTTCTCCCTACTACCAACCCACTGCTCTGGTTCTTCTCCCCTGACAGGGCCATTCCCAGTCCTAGGCCACTCCCTGGCATCCTGTGTTCATTTGAATATTACCTTGCATTTTCTAGCGCCATATCTGAGCTTCTATTTCATGCAGCCTTCCATGTGAATGTTATGCTGAATTCTAAATGCCAATCTGAGCACGAAACACAGAGCTGGAGTAAATCATCAGTTCCCCATCCCATCTGCCACATCATTTTCCTCCATTGAGGTGCTCCCATCTGATAAGGAGGATTCTTTTTTACTTACTCTAGTTGTGCCTCTGGTGCTGTGCCAGTATTTCACAGTGGGAATAAAATGGTGTCCTTACCTTGACAGTGACAAGGCTAACATGAGGTAGCTAATAGTAGGTGGGGTGAGATTAGCAGAAGGCAGCATAACTGAACAAAATATTCAAAAGACTTACCAGTTATGGTGTAAACAGCAGTAATAGCCAAGAGGATGAAGATAGCCAGGTAAAGGTCCAATCCCAAGGCCACCTTGATGAATATGGCTCCAGAAAATATGTCTGACTAAAAAGAGAATAGTTGGCATGGGAAAGAAACACACATTTCAGGCCACTGGCTTCTCTGGTCACTCTTTTTCTTCCTTCCACTCCTTCTTTTTCTGGTAGACACCTACTTGTCCTTCAAGACTCCACTTAGATGTCCCTACAACAATACCTTCCAGTAAAGCCTCAACAATGATTTTTACTCCCTCTTCTATATCTGTGGGTAATAAATATCTTATAGAGATGGGTTGTAATTAGAGGTTTTTGTGTGAACTCATAATTTCTAAAAATATAGGTCTGTAGGTGTATAGTAGCACCAGAATATATACATGTGTGTGCATATATTCATGTATATTTATATGTGTGCATATATACCTATATTTCCTAATTCTGTCTATTGAAAGGGCCAAGAAAAAAGACAACCCAATGAGGACACTTAGCATCCAGTTTTTGGTCTACAATACTCTTCTCCACTTAATGGAGCCAGGATCTCCCAGAAAAATGGATGATTCCAGGCCCAGAACAATGTTGGTATAACAGATTGTTATGACAAGGTTTAAGAAATTGCTCAACAAAAGGATGGGAGCATTTTACTTTCTTTATATGGGAGCCAGTTCAAGGAGCTCCCACAGGCCATATCTGGCACACTACGAATATCAAGATAATTATATGTAATATTGATTTGTAAACCAATAATGAATAGGAATTTATAAGTCCATATCAATGATAGATAGAGAAAAATGGAAGACTTTTGCTTTTAGTATATGCTGAATGGTAACTATGGAGGGAATGCAAGAATTGGAAAATTGTCATTTGGCAACCATTATAGTAAAGACTAGATCAGGTAAAATCACCTATGAATGTTAACTAATGCAAAATTTTGAAGAGGAATGGATTTTTAAATAATTTCAACTATCTCATCACAGGTTGCTTATTAGTTATAGGCAAAAAGTAAAACAGTAAACATACAGTGAAGAAATTGGATAAAACCTTGACCAGTAGATCAAAATTAACATTGCCATTAATGTTAATGGCAATGGACTCCAACAGGCTACTTTTTAATAGGACAGAATATCACTAATGTAGTATTCTAGCCAAGAATGCATAATGTGACTCCAACCATGAGGAAATATCAGACAAATGAAGACTGTTACAGTAAGAAAGAGTGGGATATGCTTGCTATTCTTCAAACCATTAATATCATTAAAGACGACAAAAGGGTGTGGAAATGTGCTAAAAATGTGGAAGGCACTTCTCAAGAATATAGCCAATGGTTACTTGTGAAGGTGCACAACCTCACTAGAAATAGAAGGAAATACAAATTAAAGTCACAATGGGATATCAGCATATACTCATAGGAATGGCTAAAACTTAAAAAAATTCAGATAACACCAAGTGTTCACAGGTCTGTAAAGCAAAATGAACTTTACGTGTAGCTGGTAAGAGTGTAAATTTACATATGTTGGAGACATATTATCTGCTAAAGTCAAATAGATGGCAAAGCATCTCTTAATCATGAGGATACATTTTGAGAATTGTGTCCTTGGGTGATTTTGTTATTGTAAGAACATTATAGAGTATTTAAATAAACCTAGATGGTATAGTTGACTATACACCTAGGTTATATAATATGTCTTATTGCTCCTAAGCTATACACCTGGGTAGCATGTTACTGTACTAAATACTGTAGACAATTATAACACAATGATTAGCATTTGTGTATCTATACATCCTAAACTTACGTTTAGATACTTATAGATACACAAATGTCAGAAGTATTTCCAACACATCTTATCCACTTAAAGAAACTAAAACAGTGTCTAGATGTGGACACTTGGAATACATTATTCAAGAAGGAATACTGGACTTCAACAGAAAAGTGAAAGGAAGCTTTAAAATCTAGGAAGAAGAAAGAAAACAGCAGCAGAAGAAAGAAAAGGCTGTGCACAACTGGATGGGACCAGTGGTAATCACTCGTGAATCCTCAGTATGGGAGAGGATGAATAAGTATCCACTTCTCCATTGGGGAATTATGCAATCCAGGCCATGAGTGGGTACCCTGACCTTCCCATGGCCTGTAGTGAAGTCAGAGAGTAGCCACGAGACTGTGAGAAGGACCTGCTGCAGGTAGTGCTTTGTGCCTTTTTTTGAGACATAAGCAGCTGCTATAAGATACCATTCTTGATCCTAGTTCCTAGGAAAATGCATATCCCTGGGAACCAGTAGTGTCAGTCCTAGTTATTAGGGAAACTCAGGTGGTACTTATGGAAGTGGGGTTCAAGTGAGGGATAGGCTCTGACAACCAGGTCTGAGAAACAAGGTTGGCATTGGCTATAGCCATGGGTTCAGGAAATGGGCACTCCTTCTCCCTGGGACCTGAGCAGAAAGAGGGTAGGGGTGGGCAGCAGTTCTGATAGCCCAGGGCTGAGTTACAGACTATGTATAAATTGCCTGGACTGAATGAATAGCTGGGTCAGCTGCAGTAGCTGAGAAGGGGGACAGTGGGAGCCCAACTAGGACTAGGGAATGACATAGATGCAAGTACCACTCTTGGGCCAAAGCTGTGGGTACTGGGACCATCACACCTTCCCCATGGCAAGACCTCAGTGCAGCAGTGGTTACCCTCACCTACACATTTTTCAAGAGGCCTGAGGATCACTCCATGCCCTCATAAAGGCCAGTGCATATACTCAACACTGGGGAGCCTGAGTGCAAGCTTGTTTGGTCCAGCTACATCTGGGTTGGCCCCTCAACCCCAGACAAAGTGTGGGATACTGGCTTCTGGGTGTTCCACGGACCAACTCCCCATATCACACTCGAACACTCCTCTTGGGAAACAGAATTGGGCATAAACATCCTACCATTACCATGCAGCTGACTCTCCTGCAAATGCCACCTACTGACCTGGAGGCTGACCCACATGGCCTATTGCAACTACAGTGCTTGGGAGCTAGAAAAGCATCTTATGATCACTGCTACTGCCTTTGCCCATGCCACCTTGGCTTCCCAGAAGCTTGAAAGCCCACTAACCCACCTGGTACACTGTTACTATAACTGGAATCCTTGAAAGCCACTCGGAGGGCTCAAGAATGAACCTTATTGGAACAACTAACACAGGTGCCAGCATATACTGGCCCAGGTCTTAGGAACAGAAATGCTTAGCCCATTATTGCTACCATTGAAACCTGAAGACATGCCCAATCTGGCATTCCAGACCCTAGCACAACTTTATCACCATCCTCACCAATAATTGCACCCTAAAACACTGAGGAAAACTTAGATACCATTAATGTCATGTAGCCAAAGAAATCATACAAAGTCTTCACTATTGTACATATCCAAAGGCAAAACCAAGGGTCCCTATCTAACAAATATAGACACATTTGCAAGAAAATGTTCCCCTTTCCTAACAAAAGTAAATTAAAAAATAAGAAATGACTGTTTAACCAGATGCATAGAAACCAAGGTAAAGGCACAGAAATCACATACGCACACAAAAAAGTTAAGGAAATATGACACAATGTTCTCTAGTAATAGATCCTAACCAAAAATAAATCCTCAAAATACCAGATAAAGAATTCAAAATATTGATTTTAAAGAAGCTAAAGGAGATGCAAGAGAAATTCAAAAACTTATATTAAAAATACATAAAATCATTTCAGGGAATGAATGAAAAATTTATCAGGAGATAAATACTTTAAAAAAATCGAACAAAATTTGAAACTAAAAATTTGTTGAAGGAAATACAAAATACATTAGAAAACTTTAACAATAATTAGACCAAGGAGAATAAAGAATTTTAGAACTTTAAGAAAAGTCTTTTGAAATAATCTAGTCAGACAAAAAATTAAAAAAAAGAATAAGAAAGAATGAACAAAGTCTTTGAAACATTTGGAACTATATGGAGTGACTGACTGAACTTATGAGTTGTCAATATTCTGGAGGGTGAAGAGTGATAAAAAGATTTAGAAAACTATTTAACAAAATAATAGATGAAACTTTCCAAGTATAGCAAGAGATTTAGACATCCCAAATAGAGGTTCAATGACCCACAGGCAAATACTATGCAAAAAGGAAGTTCTCCATGGTATATAATAATTAGAATGTCTAAAGTCAAAATGAAAGAACACATTCTAATATCAGCAAGATAAAAGCATCTGGTCCCCCATAAAGAAAACCTCATAAGGCTGAGCATGATGGCTCATGCCTGTAATGGGAGGCAGTCTGGGAGGCTGAGACAGTTGAATTGCTTGAACTCAGGAGTTCAAGACCAGCCTGCACAAAAGAAAGACCCCATCTCTACTAAAAATAGAAAAACTAGCCAGGTATGGTGGTGCACACCTGTAGCCCAGCTACTGGGTAGGCTGAGACAAGAGGATTGCTCAATCCAAGAGTTTGAGGTTGCTGTGAGCTATCATGCCACAGCACTCTAGCCAAGGTGACAGAGTGAGACTGTGTCTCAAATTAAAAACAAAACAAAAAAGAAAACCCCATAAAATTCATAGGAGACTTTTCAGAAGACACCTTGGAGGCCAGAAGAGAATGGATGACAGAGTCAAAGTGGTGAGGAACCCCCACTCCCCTGCAAGTGGTGGGTTTGAACTTGGCACCAGACAGGTAGAACAGCAGTGACAACTGCAACAAAAAATAGCCAGGCATTGTGGTGGGCACCTGTATTCCCAGTTACTCAGGAGGCTGAGACAAGAGAATCAGCTAAGCCCAAGAGTTGGAGGTTGCTGTGAGCTGTGACACCACAGGACGCTATTGAGGGCAACAAAAATGAGACTCTGTCTCAAAAAAAAAAAATCTGGATAAGGACTATTGATTTATGGAGAAGTCAATTTTCTCATTTTAAAATTTACAAGGTGGTTTTCTAAAAGAATATAATTTTTTGTTATTATTATTTTTTAAGAGACAGAGTCTTACTTTGTCACCCTCAGTAGAGTACTGTGGCATCACAGCTCACAGCAACCTCCAGCTCTTGGGCTTAGGTGATTCTCTTGCCTCAGCCTCCTGAGTAGCTGGGGCTACAGGCACCTGCTGCATTGCCCAGCCACTTTCTTGTTCCAGTTTGGCCGGGGCTGGGTTTGAACCCACCACCCTTGGTATATGGGGCTGGCACCCTGCTCGCTGAGCCATAGGTGCTACCCAAAGAATATCAAGTTTTTTAGGAAATACAAACTGAAATATTAAGGGATAAAGGAGTATTGTGGCTACAGTTGATTCTCCATGAGGTCAGACAATTAAGTCTGTGAACTTGGCCTCTGTGCGCTTACATTGGCAGTACTGTACAAACAACTTGGTAAGACTTCATAACCTTGGTATATCAGTGTCTGATAGTTGTGTTTGTGTTGGTGTATGGTGGTTTCTTGCTGGGTAGTTTTCATTATTGTTGTTGCATATTTTTGTATGGTGTACAACGATAGCTGTGATGGTAATTCCAGAAAAGGAGTTCCAAAATTGCTTTGAAGGGTGGACTAGGTGCTGGTGTCAGTGCCCAGCTTCCAAAGGGCAGTACTTTGAAGGTGACCATAGTTATATTCAGCAATAAGGTATGTAGCACTTTTTCTAGGATGAGTTCATGAACTTGTTAGATTTTGTGTGTGTGTGTAGGTGTGTGTATTCGGAGTTGGAGAGCCAGAGAGAAACATGATCTTTTTCAAACCTGGGTAGAGGAGAACTATGAGAAATATCCTGTCCTGACTTGTTACATTGGTCTGTCTAATAAGTAACCAGGACAGAGTCTGTTATCAGAGTATGGAAGTACACAAAAGGTCATGTCTAAGATTAATCATTGTTAATATGATGTGACATGAAACCTTGCAGGTGAGAATGTCCTCCTGCCAGGGAATCTTTCCAGCTGACCACAGACACTGCAGGTCACCTTCCTAGCCTCCTTGCACCCCACCCACCCAGCTCACCAACTTTCCAGCCCTAATTCACCACTAGGAACCCCCCACTGCAGGAGCTGCAACCTTCAGGGTCCTCTTTGGCACCTGTCATTCTGTCTCTATACCTGTTGGTGCTCTTTGGAGCCATAAAGCTGTAGGTAGGTGTCAGAGCCAGAGGAGAGCTGGGAGATGAGTAAGCCCAGCCCACGTGAGGAACATGTGGGCACAAAGCCCTGACACCTGTGGTCTCCTCTGTTTCCCTCTGCCTTTCCTAACCTCCTCATCTCAGGGACTGTACATGTGTCCCCTCTGTTAGGACAACCTCCAGTTCCATCCAGAAAGGACCATCCCCTTTCCTGGGTGTGCACAGGGCATCTCCTGTACTTGTCTATACATTCTATCCAGCACAGATTCTCACATATTTTTTGTGTATTGTCACAAGAGGCTAATTATTTCTTGTGTAGAATTGTTATCTCCTTAGCCATGAACTCCTGTTGCTCAGGAATCGTTGTCACCCTAACACAGAGCTCAATAGTACACAGTAAGTGCTGGGAAATGCTCATGTTGCATTAGGAAAGTTCATGCTGTCTAATCTAAGCAGCTGGATCACTTTCAACAACTCAGCTCAACAGAAGAGCAATAGTAAAGGTCAGCTTTTCTCTCATGGATATTGAGACACCTGTCTGTACTGTAAACTTGAGATTATTTCATTAGTCACTGATACACAGGAGCAAACGACTTCCTTTGTTTACTACACGTGTACTGCTGAGTCTTCAAATTCCTTTCTTTCATCCCTGATTATCTCCAAACAATATAACTTTTGGAAAACTTTTAAATTCTTTTAACACTTATTTGTGACATCTGTTTTACAGGTGTTATCTGAGATAAATAGGTTAGATTTGAGAAAAGTCAGAATAACAATAAAGTACTCATTTACGTGTCAGATAGTCAAACTAAAACTGAAAATATAAACCTGGATTGGCTTGAGAAAGGATAAAAAGATGGTTGTGCAGTGGAAAAGGCAGGAAACCAGAGAAACCCTCCTCTTAGCTACTAAGCAGCTATGTTACTTCAATGAGACATTTTGTTCTTTCTGTACATCCAAGTCTTCATAGCCTGGATGAGGGAGGGTAGACTTTCACTTTGCAGCCTCTCATGACTTGAAAGTCAACTCTGTCAACATAGGGTTTTTGAAGCTCCTTTATCCCTTCCTTTAAGACTTGGTAGAGAGACCCCTTAAAGGCTGTTGATAGTCTACATACCCAGCTCTCTGATCTCAGCACTCTGGCCCCATCAGGAAACCTCTTGAAGCTAAATGCCAGGAAGCAATGAACTCACCGAGATTCTCAAAGCCACACAGATGAAGAGGGAGAGGACAGAAAGGTAGACCTGGAGTCGCTTCCCACCAAACCTCTTCTTGAGATATTCCGGCATGGTCATCACCTGCAGGCACAGATGTTGACAGGGATTCACCTGCAGAGCCCTGCACAGTCAGATTATTCAACATTACCAAATGCCTGTGAGCAGTTAAGTGCTATTCCTGGCACCTAGGGGATGGGGAGTAGAGGAAATCATAGCCTCTGGGGAGAGTGGCAATGCTGGAATGAACATATAGGTGTAAGAGTCAGACAACCTTGGGATCTCTTCCCAGGTCCAGTGCTTGCAAGACGTGTGGTTGTTAGCAAATGACAATGTCTCTGAATCTTCATTTTCTCATCTGTGCGGTGGAGAGTTCCATATGAAGGCATGGATAAAGTACCTACAACATCAAATACCTGGTAGACACTCACTACATAATTTTTATTATCACCAGTAATGTTGCAGCCCAGTGGACGTAATATTGTAAATAATAAGCTGCAACTATAATTGCACACTAAATTGATAATTGAACAAATTGCAAATATTCATTTGGATATGAGTATATCTTTAATTGCTTTTATTGAAAGGAAGAGAACTGCATTACACCTTTACTTGGAGAAGAATCTGTGGTTATGGCCAGTGAACTATGAGAGTGATTTTTGACAGATCACATAAAAGGTGCAGCTTTCTGGGTTCTTCCTAGCAGATTAAGCCCACGAGTAGGTCTGCCTCAGTATAAAAGGAGGTCAAGTAAGTATCTACATAATGTTATCAAAAATAAAAAGGGGGAACTCCTGGTGGACCAGAAACTGGAAAGACTCCCTGAAAGATGCTTAAGAACACATGCATGAGTTCTTGCACCAAAGACATCATTTTTTAGTAGAGCTTGTTCAAGTTTGAAAGTGTAAGGAAACTGGGGTAAGCAGAGAGAGAATATATAAAGGCCTGTAGGGTGCTAGCCAGAAGGATTGCCCCTGAGCCCCCTCAACCCAGAATCACTGCAGTAATATAGCACCCGTGATGTAAACCAGCGATTTTCAACTGGTGTGCCACAGCACACTGGTGTACCATGATAGGATCTTAGGTATGCTCTAAAAACTTTTAAAAATCATCAATTAAAATTTTTAAAAGAAGTTCAAAGCATAGTAGGTTTATTCTTTTTTTATTTTTTGTTTTTGATCAACATAATTTAAGTGTGCTGTGAAAGTTTAAGTATAGGTTCAAGTGTAACATGAGGTTAAAAAAAAAGTTGAAAAACAACTGGCTTAAACAATAGCAGCAGAAGGAATAAATGTGGGCACTGGCTCAGAGAGACAGGGCAGTGGCCCCAGTCGGTTGGCAATCCCTGGGTTGAGGGGGCCCCACCATGGCTGTAGTATATCCTATTCCTAGGTAAACAATGAAATGACAACCATCAGAATGGCAAAGATTAGAATGAAGGAAAATGCCATGGCAAGGATTTGAGAAAATGGGAACCCTCAAGCTAGTAGTCATCAGGGAGGTGACAGCTGTTGGCAGCCATTCTTGAGAACAACCTGGCAGCACTTCATGCGTTGGTGTAAATGCAAGCCCAGACATCTGGGGGAGAATGATATTGGAGCAATGGTTTCTCAAAGGTGGTGATTTTTAACATTTTAACTCCCAACAGCAGACTTGTGAAAATAGCTGGTACTCCTGGTATTGGGTATGTAGAACCCAGGGGTGCTGTTCAACATGCTATAATGCCCAGGCCAGTGTCCCACAACAAAGAATTCTCTGGCGCAAGATGTCAGTAGCTCCAAGATTGAGAAACCCTGGGCATTCTACATTTTAGCTGTAATTTTACTTGGCTTCCAAATACTTCAAGTCCTTTTATGATTTTTCAGATTACTTATGTTGTTTTCCCTAATTCTCCATGATCTCACTTTTCTTTCTTTCTTTCTTTCTTTCTTTCTTTCTTTCTTTCTTTCTTTCTTTCTTTCTTTCTTCCTTCCTTCCTTCCTTCCTTCCTTCCTTCCTTCCTTCCTTCCTTCCTTCCTTCCTTTTTTCTTTCCTTCTTTCTTTTTTTGAGACAGAGTCTTACTTTGTCACCTTTGGTAGAATCCTGTGGCATCATAACTACCGTGACCTCAAACTCTTGGGCTCAAGCGATCTTCTTGCCTCAGCCTCCCCAGCAGCTGAGACTACAGGTGTCCTCCATAATTCCTGGCAATTTTTAGAGATGGGAGTCTCTCTCTTGCTTGGGCTGGCCTCAAACTCCTGAGCTC
>CAUYQV010129664.1:0-72355 GCA_963574575.1 Galagoides demidoff
TTGTCTCAGCCGCATTCGCCCTGAGGGCTGGCGCTCCACCCAAGAAAGTTATGTGCGCCCTGCCTGTGGCCGCAGTCCGATTCCCAAGGGGGTGGGGATGGGATGGATCAATGGCGTCAGCCCACCATTCAGGACTCCTCCGCTGCTGACCTGGCGGCCCCCAGCTGATCTCCACAGCACAGTCAGCACACAACAATGCCAGCCCTTCACCCCTCTACCTCTCCCAAGGAGAACCTCAGGAATCAGAACTCTATAGGTAATAAACGTCCGGATCTCGGAGTGGGTAGGTGGGGACTCAGAGTTCAATGTTGCATGTGGGGAATATATACAGATTTATACAGTTTTCCAGTTTTGTGCCTGGCGGGAGGGTGCAGTGGCACGCCAGCAGGGGTAGGAGGTCCAGTTTTTAGGGGGTTTCTCCCATGAGATAGAGTGGGAGGAAGTTTGAACTCTGCTCGCTTGTTTGCATGGAGTAAACTGCGAGCCCTTGTTGCGGGGGAGGGGACTCCCGTCCGCTTGGTGGTGGTTTCTGTACCTTTTGGTTGTCTTTTTGGGGTCGCTGCTCGCCTCAGGAAGGTTGAAGTGTGCTCCTCAATCTTCTCTCTTGGCTCTGCTCCAAATCGTCAGCTAATTAGCTAAACTTCTGTCCTTTCAGCCTCCTTCTGGACGGGAGCTTCTGTAAAAAGCTGGCTGCAGTCCGCCATCTTGGCTCCGCCCCCGGTCCTAATCTTTCATATAGTCTCTTTTTCTTTTTCTTTTTTTGCTTGATTACTGACTCTTTTTGAATAATTTGTTATTTAATTTAAAAATTACATTTATTGTATTATATTGTATTTTATTTTGAATAAATATGAGGGTACATATGATTACGTTACATCGTTTGCTTTTGTTAGGAAAAGTCCTAGTTGTATTTGAGTCCTTCACCCAGGAAGCTGTGCCATCTACCCCTTTTTGTACACATTAGATAGGAGCTTACTGAGTCCCTTCCCCATCCCCTCCTTGAATTTAATTGTGTTTGTCCTCTCACATAGGACTCTAGTTGTTCATTTCCTAATTTAAAATTAGTATTGAACACATGGGATGCTTGTTTTTCCATTCTTGAGATAATTTACTAAGGAAAATGTTGTTCAATTCCATCATGATAAATACAAAAGATATACAGTTTCCATTTTTTATGGCTGAACAGTCTTCCATGGTATACATATGCCACAGTTTATTAGTTCATTCATTGGTTTGGGGGTATTTGGTTTTTTCTCACATCTTTGCAATTGTAAATTGAGTTTCTGTAAACATTCTAGTGCAAATGTCTTTATATTAAAATTATTTTTTTTCCTTCTGGATAGATACCTATTAATGAGATTAAGGGATCAAATGGAGGGTCTACTTTTAGCTCTTTGATGATACTCCATACTTAATTCCTTAAAGGCTGCATTAGTTTGCAATCCCACCAACAGAGTTTAAGACTCTCTTTTATCTACACCCTTGCTAACATCTGCAGCTTTGGGACTTTGTGATATGGGCTATTCTCACTGGTGTTAGGTGATATCTTAAGGTAGTTTTGATTTGCATTTCTCTGATGCTTAGGGATGTTGAGCATTTTCTTCCAAAAAAAAATATAGTTTGAATTGTGAGTTGATGTCTGTAGTATTACTTAATGGTAATTTTAAAAATATGGATATCAAGTTGTGTCAGAACCACTTCTAAAATGACTTTGTTTTACTCATTGTATTCCTTTGGCATTCTTTCTTCATTATATATGGGTGAGTCTTTTCCTGGATTCAACACATTTTTCCACTGAACTATTTATGCATCCTTTGGCCAATACTAAGCAGTTCTAATTACTGTAGATCTATAATAAACCCTATATCTGGTAGTATAAGCCTTCTATATTCATCCATTTTTCAAATATTCTTTTGGATATTCTATAGCATTTGCAATTTTGTATAAATTTTGTAATATATTTGCACATTCTTACAAAAAATATCTTAAAGAATTTTCATTAATACGTTGAGGAATATTGAAATCTTAAACAATCTTAACAATAGGCCATCTATTCAATGGACATGATAGGTTTGTCCATTTAATGAGTCATCTCTAACTTTCTTTCAGCAATGTTTTGTAGTTTTTAGTGACCAACGTTTGTTATGTTTATTCCTGTGTATTGTATGGATAGGTGGACTGATGAAAGTGATATTGTGTGGGGCATTTATCTCTGTTCTCTGCCTGTCAGTCTTTAAGGGACTTAGTCCCCCTGAGATTCACTGATAGGGCTCTCTCAGGGATGCTGACTACCTGATCACAGCTGGATTCTTCATCATGCTCGGAATAAAGCCCCATGTGCATGTATAGGGTTTCTTGAAGTTCTTTCACCCTGGCTTCATGTATTCACAGGTTCTGTGCTTAAGGGCAGGGAAGTTTTTCTGAGTCCTTCCCAGCTGTAAATAGCAGAAGACTCAAAATAAGTGTGTGGCTTAAATATTGAGATATCCTCAGTTTCCTTTTCAGCTTCAGAAGCATCTCTCTCAGCTCCTCTACTTGCCCACACTCTTTCCAATGAGCACTCAGCTCTGCCAAGTTTTATGCAAAACAGCTGGCAGGAGAGTGCTTACTCCTTGTGTTTTGGAGTCCTATAGGTTCTAACTGCTACTCAAACATGTAAGTTAGCCTTGAATATAAGTTATGTTTAAATTTTATCTCATTTCTTTTTACCTACCTCTCTCTGGCAGTCGATTCCTCATGTTCTGCCACAGATCTCAAGTATTCAAGAAAAAGCTTCTCTTTTTCTGAATTTTAGTTATCTTCTTTTGTAACTTTACCTATGTGACAAACATTAACAAAGAAAGAAACAAACAACAGACTATAATTAGGTTTTGTATCCTGCTCTATAATTAGAATGGAATTTATATTTTCTTACAACTTTCTCCATCTTAGCCAGAAGCTGGAGCTCCATCTTCTATTTATTCTTAGCTGTATCCCCTCTACTCCACCTAAAATTCAATTTCAGAGGTTGTCATGATAACCTCCTTTTTAATCTAACGTTTTCTTGATATGTTTATGACATTTTCTGGCATTTAATGCATGCAAAACTCAGTTAAATTTTTAAGAAGTCATTATTTACACATGAATACCAATGAAATCTACAGTTTGCAGAGTATAATAGACTGTTTGAGTTTCTCAGGAGAAAAATGGAAGGAACATTGGACACAAAGTCAAAGAGAACTGGATTTAAATCTGGCTTTGACATTTATTAGCTCTGTAACCTTGAGCACATCTCCTACCTTTCCTGTTTCTTAAAATTTTACCTACAATGTAGAAAACAAAACACCATAAGGAATTTATGAGAATTAATTGAGGTTATATACGTAAGTGTAGAAGAGTATACAGCACACAGATTACTGTTTTTTTCCTGAAATATGAATATAAACCTAAATGTTTGTTCCAGATACGTGTCTAGTGAATGATAATTCAAGTAAAACTAAAAATGTGACATATTATAGTTCCTGTCTATAAACTGGATGGTAGTTATTTTTTATTTCTACAAAAAAAGTAAAATATTGCACAGCAAGTGAGGATTCTGTGTAGGTTATAAAAAACTTTTATAATAGAAAAAGAAAAGTGTTCCTTTTCAATTTCTTTCTTAACATTGAAGTTTGTTTCATACATTTCTTTTTGTAGGAGATATTAAATGTCCCACACAATATCACTTTCATCAGTATACCTATCCATACAATATATAGATTGAATTCTGATCTATATCCACACAATAAGACATCTGTGGTATTAAATTCATATTTGTATGATATGTTAGAACTTTTCTCCTCTTTGTTGTTATTTAAGAGCACGATTTCTGTCATTTGACATGTTTCATTTCTTATTTTTTTATTTTCTTTGTGCAGTAGTTTTACCCATATATTCCTTGACATTATTTATTTTCAAGATTTTTTTTGTGGTTTTTTTGTAAACTGTCAGTAATAGTGGTCTCAACATAAGAAGGGGTTAAAGGTTTAATTGACTTTTTTGTTTGGGGGTCTTCTGTTCTGTTGCAATGCAGCTTTTTAGCATTTTTGTTGCCTTATTGGTGGAAAGGATTGATTTTTGTGATGATACTTTCTTGTTTATATATAAAAATTAATTTTGATCACTTACTTCTTTCTTTCCCTTCATCGCCGAGGATCCAAAGGAAAGGAAGCTCATCCCTTTGAAATCCATTCCCTCCCTTCCCCTCCCCTGAAGAGGTTGTACTTCTTCCTTTTAATTTTCCCTGTGGCTGATCTGATTGACCTTGCCTCACACCGAAATATTTCCTCTTTTCTATATGACCTTCCTTTTTCTAGGAAAATGTCATAAACTGTAATTCTGCATTGCTGATGTAGCTGGCTCTGCTGGTTTAAGATACTTATTTCATCACTTGGATATAACTTGGAGTTGTAATATTCTCTCTCTTACTCATGCTGGCCGAATGTCAAAGGTGGTCTTATTTCTTTTCTTGTTGATCTAGATTGGTTTTGGATGATAAGTGGAGACATTCAGATTTGAGCAGCTGTCATTATTTTTCAAAGATGGCATATCATGAAAGGTGTGAATTTATACCAAATATTAAAAAATACAATTATCTTTAAAATTTAGCTATTAATTCCATATAACAAACTCTTTGTGTGTGTGTGTGTGTGTATTAAAAAAAAACCTATTCAATATGATACATTTTGACATTTTTGACGGATGTGTTCAGGAAGTCTCTCTTTGTAGGACATGGTGATAATGGAGGGCAATGCATATTGGAACAGAACCTTCCTTGCACAGTGTCTTCACTTTGTGCAGTGACATGGCTACCATGGAATCATGCATTGCCAGGACTCAGTTCTGACATGCACAATTTTTAATTAACTCCCTACCATGCAAATCAAAGAGCCTGCACTCATGAAAATCTCTGTGCAATCAAGATAATAAACCCATCTAAACATTCCCAAAATTTGCACTTGTGCCTATGTCTATCCGTCTTTTTTATCCCTTTTCAGGCAGTTTCTGATTTGCTTCATTTTATCATACTGCATACATAGTCTTGTTTACACTTTCTGGAATTTTATATAGATGGTATCTTGAAGTGTGTGCACTTTTGAGTCTGTCTCTGTTCATATAGCATGGAGATTCACCCAAGCTGTTGCATGTATCAGTAGTTCAGTTTTTCAAATTTGTTCTGTATCAGGGTAATTTTTAATAGTCTAGGCCTTTTGAAATTTCATATAGATTTCTGAATCATTTTGCCAATTTTTATACAAAAGCCTGATGAAATTCTAATTGGAATTCAATTGAATCTATAGATATTTGGGGACATGACATCTTAATGACATTGCATCTTTTTATCTATTAGTTTGGTATATTGAGCTATTTTCATTTTGATTTTAACAACTTGTGCTCTTATAAGTTTAGAGGCTTTCTACAACTTTTGCTACATTTATTCCTAAATGTTATATATTTTAATTCTTTTAATTTCTAAATTTTGTTTTCATATGTACAACTACAAATTATAATTTTACTTTGTTTCTTCCAAACTTGGAAGAAGAGAAATTTATCAGCTGTAATACATTTTTTGGTGGATTCCTGGGATTTTCTACATAGAAAGTCATGCTTACTGTAAGTAAAGATAGATTTAATCTTGGCTTTCTTTCTGATCTATGATTGCATTTGTACTTTCTGATCTTATAGCACTAGCTAAAACCTCCAATACAATGTTTAATAGGAGAGGTAAGAAGATGTCTTTTCCTCATTTTTGATCTTAGAGGAAAAGAGTTTAGTTTTTCATCATTAAATATGATACTAGCTGCATCTATCTCATAAATGCTCATCATCAGGTTAAGAAAGTTTACTTCTATTACTAGTACACATGTCCTGAGAATTTTATTATAACTGAAAGTTCAATTTTGTTAAATTCTTGAGATGATCATCCGTATTTTTCTTTATTAATCTAGAGATAAGATGATTTTTTTAAAAAAGAGCTTTGCATTTGTAAGAGAAACATCACTTAATTATGATGCATCATCTTTTATATTCATTGAATTCAATTTGCTTAAAAATTTGTTAAATATTCTTGTATCTGTGTTTATGAAATAACTGGCTGTGTAGTTTTCTTTTGTAAGATTTTGGTTTGAATATCATGGTAATCCTGGTGTCATATAATGAGTTGGAAAATGTTTCTTGCAACTCTGTTTTCTGAAATGTTAGAAAAGTGGCCTTTTTTCTTCCTGAAACGTTCTATAGAATTTCTCCTTGAAATCATAATACTGGAGAAATTGGAATTTTGTTTGTGGAAAGGTTTAATCTATAATTTCCATCAAAGATATGCAGCTATTTATGTTGTATATTACTGTTAGGATGAGTTTGGTAGTTTTTGCCACATAAGGTATTTGCCCATTGCTCTAAATTTTTGAATTTGAGATCTTCATTATTGTCTCTTATTAAACTGGTAAGACATAATATCTGCAGAGATGTCACTTTCTTTATCCTGATACTATTCATAGATAGTTTTTCTCATATTGTACAATCAGCTTGGCTAGAGGTTTACCAATTTTACTGATCTTCTCAAAGAAATACCTTTTTTTTCCATTGATACTCTATTATTTGGGGTGTTTTTATTTGTTCATGCTCTAATATTTATTATTTCTTTTCTATTGTTTAATTTTAGCTTGATTTTTTCTAGTTTCTTAAGATAAAAACTTGAATCATTAATATAAGCTTCATTTTTTAAAGTAAAATTTTATAATGTTCTCACTGAGCACTGCTTCACTTAGAAAATAAAACTTGACATGTTGATTTCTTCTTTAATGCTAGGTTTTTTTAACAGTATATTATCAACTTTCTCTGTACTAGCAGATTTTCAAATATTTTTCTGTACCTAATTTAGTTTATTTTCACTGTAGACAGATAATGAACTTTGTATTATTTAAACCCCTATAAAATAATGCTACCTGTTTTATGGCTTAGTATACAGTCTATCATAGTCTATTCTTAGCTTTTACTTGAAGAATTTATATTTTTATGTTTTTAAGGTGAGTGCAAATGTCTAATAAATATTAATTAGCCTAAATTACTTTCTTAATGGTTTTAAAATAATTTTTCATTCTGAATTTTTGCAAATTCAATCTTCACCCCAACTTTTCAGAGTTATAGTGGAATTTAAGTGCACTATAATTTGTCATAGGTTTACATGGAAATTAAAATTCATGAAAAATGACATGATTATGGTACTGCGACCTTTGACTTTATTATGTTGCCAAAATTGTTGAAAGAAGCAAAAAAGCTAATATATTTTTTCAAAACTGAAATTTCTTAGAATAATACATGTATAACTGTGTGTGTGGGAAAATACTGAGTGGAGGGAAATAATTCTCAAATTTTAGCTACTTATTTATGTTGCATAAAAACTTTAAATATTAATAGAAAATCTAAACCCAAAATGATGGAATAATGAGAATAAGAACTGTATCATAAATATCTAAAATAATCTGTGATGAAATGTCATGATCAATAAGTGTTGGTGAAATTCAACAAAATATGTGGGCCATGATCCCTATGATCCATTCAAGTTGATACATATAATTAGCCAGCACTCACTGGGGAAAGTGATTGATACAATAATTACATACTATTACTTAAAAGATATTTTGCAAGAATGCTATTTTAGGGCCATCTTACAAATGAGGAAAGTATATACACAAACTCATGTTGGTCAAGCATGTAATTCTTTTCAGGCTCTCTCAAGTCTCTCTGTGTGGTTTCATGGAGTAGACTTTGTGGTGGATATAATGTAGACATATGCTGTCTGATATTTAAATTATAGCTTCAGGGAAATACATACGGTAGTATTATAATACACAGAAATAGAGGAGGAGGCTCGATGCTTGTAGCTCAGTGAGTAGGGCACCAGCCACATACACTAAAGCTGGTGGGTTGGAGCCCAGCGGGGGCCTGCTAAACAAAAATGACAACTGCAACCAAAAAATAGACTGGCATTATGGTGGGTGCCTCTAGTCCCAGCTACTCCAGACACTGAGGCAAAAGAATCATGTAAGTGCAAGAGTTTGAGGTTGGTGGGAGCTGTGACGCCACAGCACTCTACTGAGGGTGACATATTGAGACTGTCTCAAAAAAAAGAGAGAGAGAAAAAGAAAAAAGAAAATGAAATAGAAGAGGAGACAACTATACAAACTGGAGTTTAGATATAATACATATACGTTTATATAAAACTGAATCTTAAGATTACATTATAATAAGGTACAGGCTAACAGGGGAGACATAAGTATTATTAAGAACCTATCGATCTAAGATGCTTTTGTAGACAAATTGCCTCAAATGCCCATCACTGTCAAGACAGCTGTAATTTTATACATTTGATTCACAAAGGGAGCAACAAATATCATCTCTTAGTAGACAAATGTCTTCTTGTCAGGCCGTTTTGTCACATTTCATCTCATAGTCCCTGATAAGTTGCAATTAGAGTTCTCGGTTTCAAAGTGATTGGTATGAAATGTTATGATAAAAAATGCTGTGACACCAAGAAAGCCAAACACTGAAGCCAAAATATAAAATCAATAGTGCATAATAACGCAAACTCTTGATACTGAAATATACTTCAAAACACATACACAAACATACATACAGAAAAAATTTCTTGTTATTTATTCCTGCAAGAAATATAGTGTTTTCATCAGTAGCTTCTGGATGTTCTTCTAAATTTACATTTCTTCCTTATTTTGTATGAGCAAGTTAAAGTGTTTATCCTCACTATGTAAAAACTTGTCAAATACCAGGCGTTGCTGGTCATGGACAACCTGACATGCAGCATAACATACTTACAAAAGGGTTTCCGAGTTCCCTATGGGAACAATTTATGATGGAATAATTAAATTAATAGTTTGGGAACAAGTTTGTTCTGCACATGAAAAGGAACCCATGTGATGCTAGTTGTTCTTTGGCAAAGCAGCTTTAGGCTAGTGGCTAGTCTGATTTTTTAATAGGATTATTTATATACAGCATCACTTTTGTCTTAACTTTTTAATTTGATTTTTGTGAATCTGTGTTTATTCTTAGACCATGCCTCCAAAGCAAAGTCCAAATGTCCAGGTGAGCCTTCAGTGAAGCAAAAGGTCATGACAGTGCAAATGGATGCAGAAATAATTCAGTGCTCGTGAAAAGGCAGACTCCATCATTCATTGGAAAGCATTTGGCTTCACTTGCTTCGCTACTGGAACAATCCTAAGAGACAAAGTGAGAGTAATAGAACATGTGAGAGACAGTGCTGCCATGAACACATCAATTATTACTAAGCAGTTTAGTGGATTATTTATTGAAATGGCAATAATAGTATTGATTTGATCAGAAGATCATAATAACATAACATCCCTATTAGCCTAGCATTAGTATAATATTAGGTGAGTGTTAACATTTAATATCCTTTTTAAAAATTTTTTCTATCTACTATCTAAACCTTTTGTAAGAGTTTGATTTTATGTTCTTTGTTTAAATTAAAAAAAACACAAGAGTTTCTGCAACTTATTATTAATAGTTCACGGATATTATTAATATTACTGCATTAATTATATTATTACCACCACATATAAGCCAAATAGTATTGCCACTATTATTTTTACCCTACATATGCTGTTGAGCAGGGATCCAACTTACCTACAAGTCTAACCTACAGACATTCTCAGAAAAGTACCCTGGGACTGCCTGTGTTAGGATTCTTAATTATTCTTCCACTACAACAGCAGCTATTTATTATAGGAAACCCACAACTGAAGCCAGTGTCCCACCATGTATGGGAGCGAGACCCACCTTGCATTTTTCTGTCACTAACCAGTTGGATGTCTTCATTTTCTTCACCTTCATCCAGAATACCATGAATTTCATTTCATTGCTTCATTTCATTCTCATGCAAATAATGCCCATACACAGATGAGTTTAGAGAGGCTCCAGGTTGTGAAGGAAGCTAAATGGAATCAATCCACATACATCAAGAAGATGAAGAGAAGGATATGATTTTGAAAATCAATCTAGGTGAGTGGCTTGCTGCCTGGAGTAGAATCGAGATTTCACTTTTACCACCCAATTAACTTAAATGTCCTGTTCTGAATAGTTATCATTGGAATAAGTGAGTTTTCTCAAAGTTACTGGGAAATCGGATAAATAGTTTTTTTAAGATTTATGATAGATACTTACACTCATCATTTTTGGCCTAAATGTTTGTTAGAATAGAGATCTATGAAATGTGAATTAAAACAAATAGTATATTAATACATATAAGAACTAATAATACACATATAATGAAAACTGGGTGAGGGTGCCAAAAAATGTATACATGTTTTGAGAAAGGTAAAAAACCTGTAATGCATCATGTAAATTTCATGTAGTGTTTTATGGGACATATATCTACTCAATCCACTTGTGTCATACAAATTTGTAATACATCATGTTTGAATTCTGCAATTATAAGAGGTACTCAATGTGATTTGTATTAATCTTTTATTATTGGTCATGAGAAGTATTGCAATTTTAATACAGTTTTTTCTTTCTTTTCTTTTCTTTTTCTTTTTCTTTTGTTTTTGTTTTTGTTTTAGAGACAGAGCCTCACTCTGTCACCCTGTGTAGAGTGCCATGGTGTCATCATACTTCATAGCAACCTCAAACTCTTAGGCTCAAGCTGTCCTCTTGCCTTAGCCTTCTGAGTAGCTGGGAGACAGGAATGTGCCATCACACCTGGCTAGGTTTTCTGTTTTTAGTAGATATAGGACCTTGCTCTTACTCAGGGTGGTTTTGAACTCCTGAACAGAAGCAATCCACCTGCCTTTGCCTTCCAGATTGTTAAGATTACAGATGCGAGCCACCACGCCTGTCCACATTTTCTTTTCTTAAAATGTGTATTCATTTTTTGGCATTATCTGTATGTAATCTATATAAGTACAGTTGACCCTTAACACATACTTGAACTGTGTAAGTCAATATTTTTATATTTTTTATATTAGAGATTTTCTTCCACTTCTGTCATCCCCGAGACAGCAAGACCAACCCCTCTTCTTCCTATTCCTTCTCTTCAGCCTACCCAACATTACTACAAGGATAAAGACCTATGTGATGATTCACTCCTATTTAATAAATTATAAATGTATTTCTCTTCCTTATGATTTTCTTAATAATGTATTCTTTTCTGTACCTTACTTTACTATAAGAGTATCACATATAATGAATATACAAAATACGTATTAATTGACTCTTTATGTTATCAGCAAGGTCAACTCTAGGCTATTAGGGTGGCATCTGTGGCTCAAAGGAGTAGGGTGCTGGCCCCATATACCAGAGGTGGCAGGTTCTAACCTGGCCCCAGCCTAAAACTGCAAAAAATCCCAACATCTCTAGGTTATTAATAATTAAGTCTTTGAGGAGTCAAAAGTTATATACAGTGTTTTTACTGAAAGGTGGTTGGGGAGGTTAGTACACCTAACCCCTTCATTGTTCAAGGATCAACTATATATATATTTAAATTTCCCAAAATTTGTTAGACTTATTTTTTGTTATGAGATATGAACAATAAAAATAATAAGTGATTTGTTTTCCCTTTTCACTTTATTTACATAAAAATAGTATTATAAGGTAGATTATATGCTCAATTTTAAATTTTATATTTGTCATTTTTTACTTGTTTGAGAAATCTTTGTTTGCTCAATATACTCATGTAATAAGCTTTCAGTTATGCTTTTTACATTTATGCCCTTAATTTAGAATTGATTTACATATGTGGTGTTTTATCTATACCACATAGGTATACATCTATCTACCTACCTACCTGTGTCTTTATCTACTTGATATTTCTACATGGTTAATAAATTATCCTCTCATTTGTTGTGTAGTTTTACTATAGTTTTATAAAACATCATGCTGTCTTCCTGACCTGTTCTGCCTTAGCAGTTGTATTAGTCAGGTATGTTGCCATAACAGAATTCCACAGGGCAAGTGGCTTAAGCAACAGAAATTTATTTTGGAAGCTGAAAGCCCAAGGTCAAGGTTTTATCCAACTTGATTTCTGTGGAGGCCTTTCTTCAGTGCATAAGGCCATCATTGTCTTGCTCTGCCTGCTCATGGCTTTTTTCTCTGTGCATGTTGAAGAGCAAGTTCCCTGGTCTCTCTTCCTCTTTTTATAAGGACTGTGATCCTATCAGACTACATGCCACCCTTATGACCTCAGTAAACCCTGTATCAGAATTTCACAGAAACTAAAAATGTCTCCTGTAATTACAGATAGCATGTACTTTTCAGGCTTTCTTTTTCTTGGGGGGAAAAAGGAAGGAAAATATATAAATAAAACTTTTTTGAAAGTCATAAAAATTCTCTGACTTCTATGTGATAGTGAAGCATTTTGTATTTTTTTTTATTAAATCATAGCTGTGTACAATAATGCAATTATGGGGTACAATGTTCTGGTTTTATATACAATTTGAAATATTTACAATAAACTGGTTAACCTTACCTTCACTGCACTTTATTAATTATTGTGTTAAGACTTTTATACTCTACACTTAGTAGATTTGACATGTACACTTGTAAAATGCACCATAGGTATGGTCCCACCAATTACCCTCCCTTCACTCATCCTCCCACATCCCCTACCCTCCTCTTCCCCCTTCATCTTGGGTTGTAGTTGGGTTATAGCATTCATATGGAAGTGCGGGTGATTATATATTGGTTTCATAGTAGGGCTGAGTACATTGGTTACTTTTCTTCCATTCTTGAGATACTTCACTAAGAAGAATATGTTCCAGCTCCATCCATGTAAACATAAAAGAGGTAAAGTTTCCATCTGTTTTTAAGGCTGAATAATATTTCATGGTGTACATATACCACAATTCATTAATCCATTTGTGGGTTGATGGGCACTTGGGCTTCTTCCCTGACAGCAATTATGAATCAGGCTGCAATAAACTTTCTGGTGCACATATCTTTTTTTATAAAGTGATTTTTGGTCTTCTGGATATATACCTAGTAGAGAAATTGCAGGATCTAATGGCAGGTCTATTTTTAGATCCCTAAGTGGTCTCCAAACTTCTTTCCAAAAGGAACATATTCGTTTGCTTTCCCACCAGCAGTGCAGAAGTGTTCTCTTTTCTCCACAGCCATGCCAACACCTATAGTTTTGGGATTGTGATGTGGGCTAATTTTACTGGAATTAGATGATATCTAAAAGTGGTTTTGATGTGCATTTCTCTGATGATTAAGGATGATGAGCATTTTTTCATGTGTCTGTAGGCCATGCGCCTATCTTCTTCAGAGAAGTTTCTATTTAAATCTCTTGCCCACAATGAGATGGGATCACTTATTCTTTTCTTCCTAATATGTTTGAGTTCTCTGTGGATTTTGGTTATTAAACCTTTGTCAGAGACATAACCTGCATCTCTTCTCCCATTCTGAGGGCTGTCTGCTTGCTTTACATACTATGGTCTTGACTGTGTAGAAGTTTTTAGTTTGATTAGATCCCAGTAGTGTATTTTTGGTATTGTTTCAATTGCCCTGGGGTGGGAGGGGGCACCTCAAAACATATTCTCCCATGCTGATTTCTTCGAGTTTTTCCCTGAACACTCTTCTAGTATTTTTATACTAGTTTTATGTTTTAAGTATAAATCTTATATCCAGTGTGAATCTATTTTTGTTAAAGGTGAAAGGTGTGGATCCAGTTTCAGTCTTGTATAGGTCACCAGCCAGTTCACCTCGAACCATTTGTTAAATAGGGAATCTTTCCCCTACTAATAGTCTTACCAAAGATCAAATGATAATAGGTAACTGGGTTCATCTCTTGGTTCTCTATTCTGTTCCATACATCTACCTTTCTGTTTTCATGCCAGTGCCATGCTGTTTTGATCACTATAGATTTATAGTATAGTCTGAGCTCTGGCAACATGAGTCCCCCTGATTTGTTTTTATTTCTGAGTAATATTTTAGCTATTCAATTTTTTTTCTTATTTCATATATAATGAAGTATTATTTATTCTGGGTCTTTCATGTATGACAGTGGTGCTTTAATAAGGATTGCTTTAAAATCGTATATTTCTCTGGGTAGTATGAACATTTTAACAATGTTAATTCTTCCCAGCCATGAGCGAGGTATATTTTTCCATTTGTTAAGATCTTCAGCTATTTTCTTAGAGTGTCATAGGTCTCTTTATAGAGATCTTTCACATCCTTTGTTAGGTAAACTCCCAAATATTTCATCTTCTTTGGCACTACTGTAAAAGGCATAGAGTCCTTGACTGTTTTATCAGCTTCACTATTGTTAGTATATATAAAGACTATGATTTCTGACTGTTGATTTTGTAACCTGAGATGCTCCGTATTCCTTGATTGCTTCTAAGACTTTTGTAGTTGTGTTCCTGGGGTTTTCCATATATACAATCATATCATCTGCAAAGAGCGAAAGTTTGATCTCCTCCCACCCTATTTGGATACCCTTGATGGCCTTTTATTGCCTGATTGCAATGGCTTTCCAACATAGTGTTAAAAAGCAGTGGAGACAATGAGCAGCCTTGCCTGATTCCTGATCTGAGTGGAAATGATTTTAATTTTACTCTATTCATTATGATATTGGCTGTGGGTTTGTTGTAGATGGCCTCAATCAGTTTAAGAAATTTTACCTTCTATACTAATTTTCTTAAGTGTTCTGATCAAGAAAGGATGCTGGATATTATCAAAAGCTTTTTCTGCATTGATTGAGAGAATCTATGGTCTTTGTTTTTTATTCTGTTTATGTTATGTATTATATATAGAGATTTATGTATATTGAACCATCCTTGAGATCCTTGGATAAAACCTACAGGATGTCTGTATGATGGTGTGTAATTTAGTCATGGTGTATAATTTGTTTGATGTGTCCCAGAGTCTCAGGCTATAGTAGTGAATGGATCCTTGTAAAGCTTTAGGGGAAAAGCCACAATCACCAGTCCTAGTTCTTTGGTAAAGGGCTGGTTAATTACAAACCAGGAGCCCCTAATCCAATTTCACCTTACCTGCTGATCTAGCCAAATGGTGAAAAATAATCATGGTGAGGAATCAGCAGAAAAACTCTGGCTACATGAATAATCAGAGTAGATCAGCTCCTCCAAGGAATGACAAAGGAGACACAACAGAAGATCTCTTTCATAAACAAATGGCTAACATGTCAGAAAATCAAGTTCAGAATTTGGATGACTAATAAGATTAACAGAATAGAATTAAAGTTGGAAGTAGAAATTGAAGGAATAATTCAAAAGTTATCTCAAGAATTCAATAAATTCAAAGACAAAATCACCAAAAATGTTGACACATTGAGGCAGCCCTCAAAGAACCAAGAAATACAGTTGAATCCCTCAGTAACAGAATGGAGCAGGCAGAAGAAAGGATCACTGACATTGAAGACAAAGCTTTTGAATGTTCCAAAATGCTCAAAGAGGAAGAGAAAAGTAGAGGAAAAACAGATCATTCTCTGAGAGAGATCTGGAACCATTCCAAAAAAGCAAACATTTGTCTCACAGGAATTCCTGAAGGAGATGAGAATGATCCCAAAGGCACAGATGCTCTACTCCAAGAAATAATTGAGGAACACTTCCCAAACACTGCAAGAGATACTGAAATTCAGACAGCAGGCACTTTCAGAACCCCAGCAAGACTCGATCCAAATAAAGCATCTCCTAGACACATTGTAATTAACTTTGCATTTTGTATTTTGTTTCCATTTCTTTGCAGAATATTTTTTAAAATGATAAAGCTGATGACTTTTATGGTTGCTGACAAAACTTTCAGAATTGTTGGAAGAATCCTTAATGCTAAGGCATATCTCTGCATAAAGCAACACATAGCAGCAATATGGGGAGCTTGATTTCCCACTGAAGTACAAACAAATGGAAGTTTTTTTCAAGCAATGCAGGAGCTCCATCTGAGACAAGAAGGCAAATAGTTTTTTTTCATTTAAAGTTATGTTTAACAAACCCCCAATACTGCATTTTACCCATTTTCAAAATGTTGACTAATTTAGTACTCCCCAAAATGGACACACAAGAAATAAATTTTTCTCTTATAACATCCTCATGTACCTAAAGTATAATTTTTTTAAAGGATTGCCACTGTGGTAGTTTCACCCAGGTTCATATTGAAGGGAATTAGTGAGGCAGCCAGTACCCTAATGAAAATTTTCAGAAAGTTTAGAGATATATAGAACATGTTTAGAACTATGCAGATATAAATATGGGATGTATGTAAAACTTTAGATAAACATTGAAGCAAATAGATAGAAATATAGAGCCTTTTATTGAAGTCTTTCATTGGGAACATACAGCATTATTTTAAAAAGGAATTACTTTCCAGGCTTTTAATTTTTTTTCAGTATACCAACCAGTTTAAATGTTTTGTGGGACATATGGCTTTAATTAAAGTATCTTCAGTATTTTGGAACTTCTTCTATTTGTCAATCTGATAATTAACTTTAGAGGATGCTTCAAGAGAATGTTAAGAAGTGCAGACCCTAATTATTAAAGTGTTTCATTGGAAATTTTAAAAATATCATTTCAATTGTCTCATTTTATAAAATGGAAAAATTAAAAAATAAGGAAAAAGCACAACACATTCATTTAGAAATATTGATCCAAACACAATTGTAAATGGAGACTACTGGACTAAACTTAGATGTCTGGTCATCAGGGTGAGGACATGCACCATTGCCTTATGGTGGTGAAAGTCTCCTAGGTGATGGTTTATGTAATAGTCCAACTGCATCATTCAAGCACCTGAGGTTGGATGAGTGTAGTCTCATACATTCTGGAACAAGCTTTAGATTCTTGTTATTTTTGAAGAAGTCATGAATGTAATTGACACTTTTAGATATGTGGAAAAATTGTAATGGACTATAGGAATTACTTTAATTTCATATCCTTTAAAGCGGATTAAGTTAAAGATACTGTTTGAATAAACTTCTTCATTTTTATCTTTTGCCCCTCAAATTACAATTAGAGAAAAGCTGAATTTTGGCTAGAGGTCAGTAAAAATATTTATTTTTTCTTCATCTAAGTTAAATATTTAAGCATTGCTTAATATACTCCCTTTAGTTAAATATTTTTGCTTAAAAGATGTAATTTTTATTGTATTCTTTAAGGTATGACACAGGGATTAATTATTTTTTGTTAAAATGTACATATATACAGTTATTTTGAATACATGCCACATTTAATTATAAAAATAGCTATTATAGTTTTGGGAGTATTATATTATTATAGTGGCATTATTGATAAACTGTTACCACAGTTCAATAAAAGTTAGTCATGTCTAGTTGAGAGATGAAAGTTGCCTCTATCAGGGTAGGTATACATACTGATTTTATTTCCTGATACAGGTTTTTCTATATCCATGGTTAAGTGAATATGTGATCATACAGTCAATGTAACTCATACATAGTATTGTAGTAAAAAGATAAAATTTGACCTTCATTTTTCTTTTTAAAATTTTTTTTTATTAAATCATAGCTGGGTACACTAATGCAATTATGGGGTACAATGTACTGGTTTTATATACAATTTGAAATACTTCCATCAAACTGGTTAACATAGCCTTCATTGCATGTCTTAGATATTGTGTTAAGACATTTATATTATAGACTTAGTAGATTTAACTTGTACTCTTGTAAAATGCACCATAGGTTTGGCCCCACCAATTATCCTCCTCCCTCATCTCTCCTCCCCCTCCTCTTTACCCTTCATCTTGACCTGCAGTTGGGTTATAGTACTTATATGGAAGGGTGAGTGTTTATAAATTGGTTTCATAGTAGGCTTAAGTACATTGGATACTTTTCTTCCATTCTTGAGATACTTTGCTAAGAAAAATATGTTCCAGCTCCATCCATGTAAACCTAAAAGAGGTAAAGTCTCCATCCTTTTTTAAGGCTGAATAATATTCCATGGTGTACATGTACCACAATTCATTATTTCATTCGTGGGTGGATGGGCACTTGGGCTTCTTCTATGACTTAGTAATTACGAATTGGGCTGCAATAAAAATTCTGGTGCAAATATTTTTGTGATAAAATGATTTTTGGTCTTCTGGATATATACCTAGTAGAGGAATTAATGGATCAAATGGCAGGTCTATTTTTAGATTCCTAAGTGATTTCCAAACATCTTTCCAAAAGGAATGTATTATTTTGCATTCCCACCAGCAGTGCAGAAGTGTTCCCTTTTTTCCACAGCCACACCAATGTCTATGGTTTTGGGATTTCGTGATGTGGGCTAATCTTACTGGAGTTAGATGATATCTCAAAGTGGTTTTGATTTAAATTTCTCTGATAGTTAAGGATGATGAGCATTTTTTCATGTGTCTGTAGGCCATGCACCTATCTTCTTCAGAGAAGATTCTCTTCAGGTCCCTTGCCCACCCTAAGATGGGATCACTTGTGCTTTTCTTGCTAAAACATTTCAGTTCTCTATGGATTCTTGTTATTAAACCTTTGTCAGAGACGTAACCTGCAACTGTCTTCTCCCATTCTGAGGGCTTTCAGCTTGCTTTACTTACTGTGTTCTTGGCTGTGCAGAAATTTTTAGTTTGATCAGATCCCAGTAATGTATTTTTGGTATTGTTTCAATTGCCCATGCGGTCCTCCTCACAAGATATTTTCCCAAGCTGATTTCTTTAAGTGTTTTCCCTGCACTTTTTCTAGCATTTGTATAGTTTCATGTCTTAAGTTTAAATCTTTAATCCAGTGAGAGTCTATCTTTGTTAATGGTGAAAGGTGTGGATCCAGTTTCAGTCTTGTACAGGTCACCAGCCAGTTCACCTAGCACCATTTGTTGAACAGGGAATCTTTCACTCACTGATTTTTTTAATAGGCTTGTCAAAGATCAAATGACAATAGGTATCTGGATTCCTCTCTTGGTTCCCTATTCTGTTCTATAATCTACCTCTCTGTTTTTGTGCCAGTACCATGCTGTTTTGATCACTATAGATTTATAGTATAGTCTGAAGTCTGGTAGTGTGATTCTTCCTGATTTGTTTTTATTTCTGAGTAATGTCTTGGCTAATTGAGTTTTTTTCTGATTCCATATAAAACAAAGTATATTTTCCAGATCTTTAAAGAATGACAATGGTGCTTTAATAGGGATTATATTAAAATTGTAGATTGCTTTGGGTAGTATGGACATTTTAACAATGTTGATTCCTCCCAGCTGTGACCATGGTATCTTTTTTCCATTTGTAAACACCTTCAGCTATTTCTTTTTTTAGAGGTTCACAGTTCTCCTTATAGAGATCTTTCACATCCTTTGTTAGATAAACTCCCAAATATTTCATCTTCTTTGGCACTACTGTAAAATGAATAGAGTCCTTGACTGTTTTTTCAGCTTGATTGTTTTTTCAGACTAGAGATTTGTGAGTATTGGTTTTTTAACCTGAGACACTTCTATATTCCTTGATTGCTTCTAAGAGTTTTGTAGTTGAATCCTTGGTGTTTTCCAGATATACAGTCATATCATCTGTGAAGAGTGACTTTATCTCCTGTGACTCTATTTGGATACCCTGGATGGTCTTTTTTTGCCTGATTGTGATGGCTAAGATTTCCATTACAATGTTAAAAAGTAGTGGAGACAATGGGAAACCATGCCTGGTTTCTCTGATCTGAGTGGAAATGATTTCAATTTAACTCCATTCAATATTGATATTGATTGGCTTTGCTGTAGATGGCCTCTATCGGTTTAAGAAATGTCCCTTCTATACCAATTTTCTTAAGTGTTCTGATCAAGAAAAGACACTGGATATTATCAAAAGCTTTTTCTGCATCAATTGAGAGAATCCTATTGTCTTTGTTTTTTATTTTGTTTATGTGATGAATTATATTTATAGATTTGCATATATTGAAATGCCCTTAAGACCCTGGGATAAAACCAACTTGGTCATGGTGTATAATTTGTTTGATGTGTTGCTGGATTCTGTTTTCTGGGAGCTTATTGAATATTTTTGCATCAATATTCATTAGAGATAATGGTCTATAATTTTCCTTTCTTTGTTGAGTTTTTTGATGGTTTGGGGATCAAGGGGTTGTTTGCTTCATAGAATGTGTTAGGTAGTATTATTTCTTTTTCTATATTTTAAAAAAGGTTAAGTAATATAAATACTAGTTCCTCTTTAAGGGTTTGGTAGAATTCTGATGTAAAGCCATCTGGTCGTGGATTTATCTTTTGGGGAAGATTTTGTATAGTTGATGCTATTTCAGAACCTGATATAGGCCTGTTTAATATTTCCCCTTAATTCTGGCTAAGCCGAGGAAGGTAGTGTGCTTCCAGGTATTGGTCTATTTCCTTCAGATTTTCATATTTCTGAGAATAGAGTTTCTTATAATATTCCATAAGGATTTTATGAATTTCTGAGGAGTCTGTTGTTATTTTATCTTTGTCATTTCTGATTGATGAAATTAGAGATTTTACTTGTTTATTCCCGGTTAGGTTAGCTAAAAGTTTATCTATTTTATTGACCTTTTCAAAAAACCAACTTTTTGATTTATTTATCTGTTATGTAATCCTTTTGCTTTCAATTTCATTTATTTAATTCTGCTCTAATTTTGGTTATTTGTTTTCTTCTGCTGGGTTTTGATTGGAATGTTCTTCCTTTTCCGGTTGCTTGAGATGTCCCATGAAGCTGTTAACATCCTCTCTTTCTGTTGTCTTGAGGAAGGCTTGCAGTGCTATAAATTTCCCTCTTAAGACAGTCTTTGTGGTATCACAGAGATTCTGGTAATCTGTGTCTTCATTATAATTTCTTTCCAACAATTAAGTAATTTCTTTTTTAACCTCATCTATGACCCAGCTATCATTCAGCAGAAGGCATTTAGTTTCCATGTTTTTGTTTGATTATGCATTCCTGAGTTCCACTTTTATTCCATGATGGCTCAAGAAGATGCAAGGAATAGTTTCTATTCTTTTAAATTTGCCGAGTTTAGACTTGTGACCTAAGATGTAATCAATTTTGGAGTATGTTCCATGCGCTGATGAGAAGAATGTGTATTCAGTTTTGTTAGGATGAAATATTCTGTAGATGTCTGTTAAATCCAATTGTTGAATGATTATATTTATGTCTAAAATTTCTTTGCTTAGTTTTTTATTGGAGAATCTATTCAACACTGCCAAAGGGGTGTTAAAATCTCTGACTATTATGATGCTGGAGGAAATCAAGTTGCTTATGTTTGTTAAAGTCTCTCATAAATTGAGGCACATTCTGGTTGGGTACATAAATGTTAATAATTGAAATCTCATAATGTTGAGTGTTACTCTTAACAAATATGAAGTGATCATCCTTATTTTTTCTTACTTTTGTTGCTTTAAAGCCTATTGTATCTGTGAATAAAATTGCAACACCTGCTTTCTTCTGCTTTCCATTTTCCTGAATTATAGATGACCATCCCTTCACTCTGAGTCTAGAAATTTATCTTTTAAGGTAAGAGGATATTCTTGTATGCATCAGATATCTGGCCTGAGTTTTTGTATCCAGTTAGCCAACGTATACCTCTTAAGAGGACAATTTATATCATTCACATTAATTGAGAATATTGATAAGACTGGTAGTATTTGGGGTATTGAGCTTTTTGAATATTCAGTTGATATTTTTAATCTTTTTGCCACTGTAGAAGATGGAATTTGATCAAAAGTTTCTGAGTGAGTTTACTTTGGTGATAGAGGATTGCACTGGTTGTTATGGAGGATAGGTCTTAGAATATCCTGGAGAGCTGGTTTATTTATAGCAAATTCATTCAACATGTGAATGTCATTAAGGTATTTAATTTCTCCATCACAAATGAAACTCAGTTTCGCTGGATACAGCATCTTCATTGAAAGTTATTTTATTTTAGGAGATTAAAGGTCAATGACCATCCTCTTGTAGCTTGAAAAGTTTCAGCAGAGAGATCTGCAGTCATTCTACTATTCTTCCCCTTGTAGGATATGGTTTTCTTATGTTTGGCTTCTTGCAAAATTTTCTCTTTCATATCAACTTTGGCAAAGTTAATTTTAATGTGTCTGGAAGATGCTTTATTTGGATTGAGTCATGCTTGTGTTCTCAAACTGTCTGCTATCTGATTTTCAGAATCTCTTTCCACATTTGGGAAATTCTCCTTGATTATCTCTTGCAGTAGACCATCTGGGCCTTTTGAAGCAACCTCATTGCCTTCAGGAATTCCTATAAGGCAAATATTAGGGTTTTTTTTTTTTTAATTATCCCAGTGCTCTCTGAGCAGATGATCCATTTTTGCTCTTCACTACTCTTCCTCTTTGAGTATTTGGGAGCATTCCAAAGCTTTGTCTTCAATGTCAGAAACCATTCATTCTTCTTGCTCCTTTCTGTTACTAGGGGATTCTGCTGTATTTCTCATATCTTGGAGGGCTGGGAATTCTTTTCTCAATGTGTCAAAATCATTGGTGATTTTGTCTATGAATTCATTGAATTCTTGAGACAACTTTTGAATTATTCCTAGAATTTCTAATTCCAACCTTACTTCCATTCTGTTAATCTTATTTGCCATCCAAATTCTAAACTCGATTTCTGACATCTCAGCATTTGTTTATGAACCAGATCTTCTGGTGTATCCTCCTTGTTGTTCCTTGAGGTACTTGATCCATTCTGATTATTCATGTTGCCAGAGTTTTTCCACTGATTCTACCCGATGATGATTTTTCACTGTTTAACTAGATGAGCAAGTAAGGTGAAATTGGATTGGGGGCTCTTGGGGTAGTGATTAACCAGCCCTTTGCCCAAGAGCTGGGACTGGTGACTACAGCTTTGCAAATGGGCCATATAGTACGACAGCCTAAAACACTGGGGACCTGCTTGGTGTGGTGGGGCTATGTAGCTCTGTCTTGTATTCAGCTGGTCTTTGTCCAATACTTGTGAATCAGCAATTCTGATTGAAGTCTCAGCTGTGGAGAAATACAAGCAACTAAGACACCCCGCCCCCCTACTGGCAACAATTCTAAAAGGAAAATCAAACCTTCCCACAACACAACCAAGGTACCACCTTGGATGGTCCTCAAGTGATTAGCCCACATCAAGAGTTCCAAATCAATTGTCTCGGTCAGCACCAAGTCTCAAGTGGGAGAGTTCAAATGGTCTCCAACAACCAGATAGCAGAGGTCTGCTGGCAGCTTGAGTGTGGCTCACTCTGGTGCTCCATGGAATTAGAAGGGACTGCCCAGCTAATTAGTCTGGGGTGGTTGATGCCTGCTTCCCCACCTTGCACCTTTGTCACACCCAGTCACTGGCAACCCCTCAGGACTATGGCCCAGTTCCCTCCAATGAACAGATGCACCAGGGGTTTGTACTTTCCTGAGTCACAGGGAGATCTATGTCTCCTCAACCATGCTGCCACACTCTGCCACCAGCTTGCAGGTGGAGCTGAAGCCTGACTACCTTGGGTACTTAATGTAAGCTGCGGAGTGTCACTCAGTTACAGCCCCACCCAAGATTGATGCTGCTGCCACTTTTATTCTCAAGGAATTTGCTTTTCTGTCCCTGCTGTATTCCACTGTGGACCAGGCATGGTTTGAGTTCACAGAAACTGTGACTCAGTCCTGTCCTGTGCTGATGCAGCTGAACCAATTCTCATGGAGCTGGTGTCTCTGTCTCCACTGAACTCTGTGTTGGGGTGGGTGTGGTTAGAGCTCACAAAGGGCTCTCAGTTCCTGCCCCTCCATGACCTGATACCTCTGCCATGTCAGCTTTTGTCCCAGCTATGTTCCACTGGGAGCCAGGTACATCTTGGTCTCACAAAAGCAGCTATTCTGATTCAGGGCTCCCCTGGGAGTATGCCACCCCTGTGTGCATGTATTCTAGTTTCCATCCTGCCACAGCCTGCCTGGGAAGGTATGACCTCAGACATATCTTTTGTTCACGGGACCTGCATTTCCATGGCTGCTACCAGAGTAGAGGCCTGGCTCCCTCTGTTTTCTAAGAGGGACAGGAAATGTTTCTCCAAAATATCACCAGGTGTGTGAGCCCTGTTGTTCCCACTGTCACAGCTGCTGCTCCTGTGCTATAGCACGAGGCACTGTTTCTCCCTCTCCTGCGTGGCTCCCTCACTCCACAGTCCCTGCTTTATACCTGTGTCTCAGATTTAGCATTCAGCACAAAGTTGAAATAGCCCACACCTTGTCCATACATCTCGAGAAAATGCCCAAGCATCTGGACTCTGTGGAGGACAGGCTTTGAGACCTTGGGATGAGAGTGGAGGGGAGTGCTGGGAGTTCAGAATTGTGGGTAGAGGATACAAGCAGTTTTATGCCTGGTGATAGAGTGCCATGGCACACTAGTGGGTCCTCTCTGGGAAAGGAGAACCAGTGTTTAGCAGCTCTCTCCCATGGAGTAGAAAAAGAAGAGACATGAACTTTGCCTGCTTGTTTATAGAAAGTACACTGTGAGCTGTTCTCATGGGGGAAGGAACTCCTGTCCCCTTTGCAATGGGTTTTGTACCTATTGTTTGTTTCCTTGGAGTCGCAGTTGGCCTCAGCAGGGGTGTTGTCTGCTCTTCAATCTTCTCTTTTGGCTCAGCTCCAAATCATCAGCTTACTTGATAAACTTCTGTCCTTCTCCTTCTGGATGGGAACCTCTGGGAAAAGCTGCATCCATTCAGTCATTTTGCCTCCTCTCCCTCCTTCATTTTACTTTTATTAGTCTTCTGTTTAAAAGAGGCTAATACCTCTGTTTATTCATTCATAGAATTTAATTTTTAATTATATATGTCTTAACTCTGATTTTGGAAGTAATATATGAGGAAAATTTATGTATAGAAAAAAGATAAATGACTTTTAGAAGGATAAAATAGATCTAAAAATAATGTACCTTAGTAAATATATGATGCTGTATTTTGAAAAAAAATTTTCTTTTTTCCTAATCCATGTTGTGGTTCTTGAAAAATATGTAATGCCTACTGGAATTAATGATTTCTATTAGTTCAAGAAAGATCACACATTAATATCCTGATAATGCATTGCAAAGAGCTATAAAAGGAAGAGCAAATCAAACCCAAAGTCAGCACAAGACAAATAACAAAAGTCAAGCATATCTAAATGAAATGGCTATATATAAAATTTCAGTGAAACAAAAACTTTATTCTTTGAAAAGATAAAAAAGATAGACCTCCTACTAGGTTAAACATGAATAGAAGGAAAAAGACTCAAGCTCAATAGAAATGAAAAAGGAGATACTATAACCGATACTACAGAAATATAAAGCATCATCTATGAATACTATGAAAAACTTTTGCATATGAACTAGAAAACACAGAGGAAAACCTCCCTCAATCTGGAAGAAGTAGAACTCTTAAACAATAAAAAATGTGCTGAAATATTGACACAATGATAAAAATTCTTCCACCAAAATAAAGCCCCAAAGCAGATGGATTGATAGCTGAAACCAAACTTAGAAAGAAAAGCTGACACCCATACTGCAGAAATTATCCCATAACATGGAGAGTGAGGGAATTCTCCCAAATTCATCTATGAAGCCATATCAACAATATACCCTAAACAGGAAAGAATACAACCAAAAAAGAAAACTATAGGGCAGGGTGCAGTGGTTCATGCCTGTAATCCTAGCACTATGGGAGGCCCAAGTGGGTGGACTGCCTGAGCTCAGAGGTTCAAGACCAGCCTGAGCCAGAGCTCATTTCCAAAAATAGCTGGGTGTTGTGGTAGGTTCCTGTAGTCTGAGCTGCTTGGGAGGCTAAGGCAAGAGAATAACCCCAACATATTGAGGTTGGTATGAGCTATGACACCATTTCACTCTACTAAGGGTGACAAAGTGAGACTCTGTCTCAAAAAAAAAAAAAAAAAGGAAAAGAAAAAGAAAGAAAGAAGAAAGAAAACTGTAGACTAATACTCCTTGTGAATATAGATGTAAAAATGCTCAATAATATCAGTAAAATACTAGCAAACTAAATTCAATACCATAGAACAAATACAATTTACCATGAGCAAGTGGGCTTCATCAAAGAGGAATACTGGTCCAATACAGGGTGGCCATAAAGTTCATGTGCAACTTTAAATTGTACACTAACTTTATAGCCACCCTATATAGTTAAGTCAATAAATGTGATTCACCACATAAACTTAACAAAATGGTAACATTCTGGCCTATTGATAATTACTTTAAATATCCTTTTGTGAATCGCTTCTTTCACTTAGTAAAACGTTGACAGATTTATTTATATTGTGGCATGTGACATGATTTCCTTCTTTTTAAAAGCTAAACAATATTCTATTACATTCACATACTATGTTTTCTTATCCACTTTTTTATAGATCAATATTTAAGTTGCTTCTACTTTTTGACTTTTTAAAATAATGTTACACAATGAGCAGGAGTATGAAAACTAAGGTGACCAGATTTTAACATTGGTAAAGCAGGATACCATTAACGGAGGGGGGAGGGAGGGAGTTCTTAATTAAAAATTTGGTCTATATGGAGCAACAAAAATTTTCATAGAACACAAAAATAGTATTGTAATATATATATTTTTAATTTCAACATAAGTACAATTTACTTAAAGAAAATACATAAAAAAAAAAAATTCTGTATAGGGCAGCACCTGTGGCTCAAAGGAGTAGAGCACAGGTCCACCTGGGCAACCTTGCCCAGGAAGGGAGTAGGGAGTTTACATTAGCCTTTTCATTTCCAAATGAAGTTACATTAACTTCTTCATTCCCAAATGGAGTTACATTAACCTTTTCAGCAGCCAAAAACTATATATTCCCTTCCCGTTGTCCCACTGTTCCCTAGCTTGTCATAATTCTTTCCAAAAATCGGGACTTTTTAAAAATGCCATGGGACATGGGACAAATTGTTAAAAATTTGGACTGCTCCACCAAAAGCGGGACGTCTGGTCACCTTAGTGAAAACATTTCTTCTCCTTTGAAGTGGGATTGCTGATTATACGGTAATTCTATATTTAATTTTTTTGTGGAACTTACATACTATTTTTAATAATGGTGATACATGGCTGGGCTCCCCTCTAGGTTCTTTATTCTGTCCCACATATCTATGTCTCTATTTTGTGCCAGTATTGTGCTGTTTTTTTAATCAGTGAAGACTCATAGTACAACCTGATGTCTGGTAATGTGATGCCTCCAAATTTGTTTTTATTTCTTAAAATTGCATTGGCTATTCAGGTTTTTTTTTCTGGTTCCATATAAAATGAAGTACTTTTTTTTTTAAGTTCTTCAAAGCATGATGTTAGTGCTTTGATGGGAATAGCATTAAATTTGTACATAACTTTGGGTAATAAGGACATTTTAAGAATTAATTCTTCCCAGTGATGAGCATGGTATATTCTTCTATTTGTTAACATCTTCTGCCATTTCTTTTCACAGGATTTTAAATTCTCTGTACAGAGATCATTCATGTTCTTTGCTGGTATATTCCCAGGTATTTCATTTTCTTTGAAGCTATTGTGAATGGCATTGTGTCTTTGGTTTGAGTCTCAGATTTACTATAACAGACGTATAAGACAGCTAGCAGATAACCATGGAGATATAAAGGATCATCAACAATTACTATAAAACTCTATGCCCAGAAATCTAAAAACATATAGGAAATGGAGAAATACCTGGAATCACACCACCTTCCCAAACTCAATGAGAAAGAATTAGAAATTATTAATAGAACAATATCAAGTATAAAAATTGCAACAATTCAAAATCTTCCAAAAAACAAACGTCCAGTCTGGTGTATGGTTTTACACCAGACTTCTACCCACCCTTCAAAGAGGAGCAAGTGCCTATATCATAGAACCGATTCCAAAACATAGAGAAGGAAGGAATCCTCCCAACATGTTCTTTAAAGCAAATATCACCCTGATACCAAAACAAAGAAAAGATCCAAGAAAAAAGGAAAACTACAGAGCATTATCATAAATGAATACTGACAGAAAAGTATTCAGTAAGATCCTAGCAAACAGAATATAGCTGCACATTAACAATTTACATAGGCCAGGTACAGTGGGTCATGCCTATAATCCTAGCACTCTGGGAAGCCAAGGCAGGTAGATTGCTTGAGCTCAGGAGTTTGAGACCAGTATGAGAAACAGTGAGACCTCCATCCCTACTTAAAATGGAAAAATTAATGGGCATCCATAATGGGGACACATAGCCCCAACTAATCAAAAGGGAGAGGAAAGAGGATCACTTGAGCCCAAGAGTTTGAGGTTGCTGTAAGCTATGATGATGCCATGGCACTCTACTCAGAGTGGTAGAGTGAGATTCTACCACTTAAAAATAAATAATTAAATGGGGCACAGTGGCTCACACCTATAATCCCAGCATTCTGTGAGGACAAGGTTGGAGGATTGCTTGATCTCAGGAGTTTGAGACCAGTCTGAGCAAGAGTGAGACACCATCTCTAAAAAACAGCCGGGTGTTGTACAGTAGTGGGTGCCTACGCTACTTGGGAGGCTGAGGCAAGAGAATCCCTTGAGCCCAAGTGTTTGAGGGTGCTGTGAGCAATGATGCCATAGTACTCAACCCCAGGGTGACTGAAAAAATAAATAAATAAATAATAGAATGTGTATCATGATCAGGTGGGTTTTATCCCAGGGATGCAAGGATGGTCCAACATACATAAACCTATAAATGTAATTTACCACATAGATAAAAGAGAAAACAAAGACCATATGATCCTCTCAATAGAGGCAGAAGAAGATTTGACAAAATTTAGCACCTTTTCTGATAAGAACACTTAAGAAAATGGGCTGAAATGGGACATTCCTTAAGCTGATAGAGGCCATCTACAACAAATCAACAACCAATATCATATTGAATGCATTTCTACTTAGATCTGGAACCAGATAAGGATGTCCACTATTGCCACTGCTATTAAACATAGCACTGGAAGTTGTAGAGAGTGCTATCAAGGCAAAAGAAAGATATCAAAGATATTGAAATGAGGACAAAGAAGGTTATACTCCCACTTTTTGTGGACATATGATCTGTGTATACTTAGACCACCGAGGGTTTGGGTCTATACCACAAGGTTCCTGGAACAGATGAAGGAATATAGTAACGTCTCAGGGGTGTTTTGATGTCTTATCAAAGAATCTTTGCCAAAGCTAGTGGCTTGACAATTTCACCATTTGTTTTCTTCTAGGAGTTTGATAGTTTTAGGCCTTACGTTAAGTCTTTTAATTTTGAGTTAATTTTTACATATGATATTAAATGATGTTCTGAATGTTTGTGGATATCCAGTTTTCTCAACACCAACTGGTGAAAAAAAAAAGAGCTAAAGTTCCTCATGTCCTGGTCTTGAAGCCCTATCACAGGTCATTTGGCTACACATGTGGGGATTTATGCCAGGGCACTCTGTGCTGTTCCATTAATCCATATAATCCATATTTCAACTTTATGACAGTACCACACTGCCTTTATAACCATTGCTTGTAATATGTTTTGAAATAAGGAAATGTAAAGAACTCAGATTTTTTTGTTCTTTATAAATATTGTATTAGTGATTTGTGATCTCTTGAAATTTCATATGAATTTTTGATTTTTTTTTCTATTTCTCAAAAACAGCCACTGGAATTTTGACAGAAAGTGTATATTTATAGATAGTGTTAGCTAATATAGACATTATCACAATATTATATTTTCCAATTTACAAACATAGGATTGCTTTCCATTGATGTGTATCTTCTTTGATTTCTTTTAGCAATATTAACAATGCCTTTCAACAGAGGGTTTTTTTTTTTTTTTTTCCGAGACAGAGTCTCACTATATTGCCCAGTAGAGTGCTATGGCATCACAGCTCATAGCAACCTCCAACTCCTGGGCTTAAGTGATTCTCCTGTCTCAGCCTCCCAAGTAGCTGGGACCACACGTGCCCTCCACAACGCTGGCCATGTTTTGGTTGTAGTTGTTATTGTTGTTTGGCCAGCCTGGGCTGGGTTTGAAACCACCAGCTCTGGTGTTTGTGGCTGGCACCTTAGCTTCTGAGGTACAGGCACCCAGCCTTTTAACAGAGTGTTTCATCCAAATTTAAATGCAGATGTAAGGTAATCACTGCTAGGCAAGGACTTAGTATTGTCATTTTGTTCAGTGTTTTTTGTTTTTCTGTAGCTTTTTGTTTCTCCTTCCCTCTCTTGTTACCACCCTTTATATTTTGTTGGGTTTTGTTTTTTTTTTTTGGCGGGGGGGGGCGGGATGGCATGTTTTGATTCCTTTCTCATTTCTCTTTGTATATATTCTATAGATTTTTTTTGTGGTTGTCACTGCAATTACATAAAGCATCTTAAAGTTACAATAGTGCATTTTAAACTGATAGCTTACTTTCAATCACAAAAATAGAAGTTTTTTTTTTTTTTTTTAAAAACAACAATGGTGCATGATTGAGAAATTTGTAGTAATTACATGCTCCCATTTTTTCCCGGTTGTCAATTGTCTCCTTAATCCTTTTCTTCTGTTTAGTTCACACTGAATTTGAGGTGGCTTACAGGTAATATGCTGAATATTATAGTAAAATATAGATAGAACATGAATTAACATTTTTAAAAGAGATATCATGTTTTTAAAAGAGAAATCGGTTAGGCAATGCTAGGAAAATTAAATCTCAAAGAGGCTTGAAATACTCTCAGCACAGGGCAGACATCTATCTACTGATCTATATAGTCATGTACATTTCAAAGAAACATTTACTCTATCACATGGTTGGGTTATAGCTATTTCCCTCTCCTTTGTTACTTTTATTGTCTCCCTAAATAATGTATATTTTAGACATTTGCTTATTCCACCCATTAACATAATTACTATATGTCAGGCACTATGCTTGGCATTATAGATATAAGAGTGGGAGTGATTGTTATTGTTCCTCCTCTTAGAGTGTTTGTATTATTTTGGAGCAATAAACAATAAAAACAAAATAAATACATTACTGCAACAAATATTTTCAAGTAATTATTATTTTAAGATAACATGAAGGTATGTAATAAGATATTACTGTATAATTGTTTTAATAAGGAGGTAAAATGGCTTTTTTGAGAAAACATTTGTGTTAAAAAGTAAGGAGATAGGCTTAGGAAACAAACAGTAAACTTCCCAGATAACAGAAAAAGCAGTTCAGTGATCCTGGGAATTCGTCTGAGTTGAGAAAATGAGAAAAGAGAGAAGGAGAAGGTGATTTTGTATGGTCTTGCAGGTCAATGAAATGCTTTGAACTTGATAATAATAGTGATACATGTAATAGCGATACATGACCTCAGAAGTATTTTATGTAAGACAATTACTTGATCTAATTTACCTTAAAAAAACCATTATTGCTGTTATGTGGGAAGTGACTGGAAGGTCTGGAATTTGGAGATCACTTTCATGCACATTGCAGTACCCCAGATTTGATATGATAGGGAGTAGGCTAGGAGTGTGGCAGTGCAGATTATGAGATGTGGACATATGATCTCTGTAGTGCCTGAGGAGTTACCAGTGGATTGTATTTTGAAATGAGGCAAAAAGAAGGGTGATAGGTTTCCATTAATAATGGTCTGCTTTATCAGGTTAAGTTATAGACCGCTTCACACACTACAATGTTAAGTAGTCAGTTGGCTATATAAATTTCAAATTCACAGCAGATATAAATACTCGATATTAATATATGCATTTTGAAACCACCAGAGTACAAATGATGTTTAAAATCATGAAACTAGATGAGATTACCTCAGGAAGGGTCTAGATGCAGGAGGGCAGAAAGCCAAAATCTCTGAGATTCCTCAGTGTTTCATAGGGTGAGTAGAGGAGGTAGAAAAAGGAAAGCAAGCAAAGAAGGAGGAAGACGATGTAAAGATGACGCTGAGAAGACAAAAAGGATTTAAAAAAAGAGAGAGAGAAATCAAATATGCTGAAGGCTGCAAAACGATCCAGTAGCATGATGAAAGACCATAGGAAGGTAATAAAATACAATACCATCCAGAGAGGACACCTATTAACAGTTTGGAATTTGTTTAAACTTTGGTTTTTCCTAGGAACTTGTGAAAATACAGATTTCTCAAGACCCGTTTCCTTAGTATGCCTATTCAGAAAGTCTGAGAATGGTACCTAGGATAGTTGTCAAAGAGTTTCATTTTTAAAGAGTGCCCCAAGTTACTGATTTCAAGAAATTCAAGTCTTCATTCATTCATCACACACTTACTGAATATCTAGTGTGGTCTGTCATTGTCCTGTAAACAGAGTTCATAAAAGGGGCAAGACCCAGCGAGGCAGTGAATAAAATTGGAGAGGTCTATTCGTGGCTGCTAACAAATAATATCCTTATTTTGAAGGCAAAATTGAGATGTGGAAATTTCTGTAAGTACATACCTTAGTCTATAATCTGTCATTAAATATGTTTTTCATGAGATCCTGTCCTTGTATTGATTCATTTATTTCTAGAGATTCTAAAGGATAAACATTCTCCATTTCTAAGAAGAGGATACCTCACGTCTAAGAGATTGGGTTCCCATTTCAGTTATACTGATCTCCGTCTACCAGCCACTCTCCCAAAGTCACTTGTTTCTAATCTCAATTATGATTTTTATTTATTGTAAAATAACAACTCCAAACCAATATCGTTTAACCAAGAGGATATTTATTTGTTTTAGCTAAAGTAATACATGTCATAAAAGAAATGACATTTAAAAAATATCTAACGTTTGAAAGAGCTAAGTTACTTAATGGGCTATTCTGATGTCTCCAAACTCCTTCTTTGTCACTGAACAATATTCATGGGTTTAATTATTGGGGCCTGTTGCTTACAATAGTTTGATATCAATCTTAGAAATGTATTTATCAGAGAGAATCTGTGTGGGGCCATGACTAGTTTAATGGATTTTAGAGGAATATTTACTGATACATTCGATAAGTTTAAGACCATCTCTGGCCTTTAGCACTTACTGTTATTAAGCTGAAGACTACATTGTGGGAGTAGATGACATTTTTATTATCATGTTAGATGATTTTCTAACTAACTGACTTGTAAGTTTACTTACCTCTGACATGTAATTTTTTGTTAATATACATTAGGTCTTCTTGTTCTCTGCTTATAACTCCTGTTTCCCACATGTATTTGTATAAAATCTCAAAACAGTTTACATTAAAATATAACATAAAATTTGTAAGGCCACATATGATCAGAGTATTCTAACTTTGTGACCGCATTTCTAACTCAGACATAACATGACTCTTCTGCTTACCTATGATTTTCACAACAACCTTTCCATTTCTCTTAGTTTTGAAAGTATAGAATAATATAATAAATAATTTTACTTTAATAAAATAGGTTTACAAAGGTGAGATAAGCTAAAAATAAAACGGGATTAAAAAAAGCATTTAGACAAATGCAACACATTGTGGGGAAACAATAAAAACAACAGTAAAAACAATGACAAAAAGTAAATAGAATTAAAGATTTAGGTCAAAATTAAAAGGGACACACATGTATACGTTGTAGCAACCTATGTAACAGGATGTGTAGCAACCTATGTAATAATATCTGTAACAACCTATGTAGTAACAACTTATGTAGCAACCTATGTAGAAAGATATGTAGGAATCAATCAGGACAGCAGGTTTGAAGACACAAAGTGGAGGTTGACCCGGACAGCAGGTTTGCAGAGACAAAGTGGCAGTTACTGGACTTCAACAAATAGACATTGGCATGGAAATTGATCAAGTGTGAACTCCAGTGAAGGGGGCGGGGCTTTGGGGAGGGGCATATATTCTCAATAAGTAGCAGCTGAGGAGGTTGCTTGGGGCCTTTTCCCTGACAGGTATGGGGAGGCCCACCTCCTGTAAGCTTCAAGCTTACAATTCATTGTCAAGCCTGCTTCCTTGGTGACGGTACTGACAATATGTGTTTGAAAAATTGAACTATTGAAATAAAAGCTTTTCCAGAAAGAAAAACTATAAACAATTCATGAAAACATTGGTAAAATAGACAACCAGAAAGGAAGTTAAAATTTTTGAAACAAAATGATGAGTCACTTCCTAATATAGAGAAATAAATGAATGGAACATGAAAACACATTAAAAATTATAATGGAATAAACTTTCCCTTAAACAAAGAATGTAATTTATATATTAAAAGAACATATGCTCTAGCAAACTTGAGCAATCACCAGTGAAACATATTCTAATTAAATTAATGATTGCCCTTTTTAATTGAGCAATATAAAGTCTGGAGGGAAAGATAAATCCAACCCAGGTAAAAGAAGAGAGTCAAGTTGGCCTTCGACTTTTCTAGAACAATATTCAAAGTCAGAAGACAATGTTGGACGTTATGGTCAATATCTTAATGACCAAATATTAGGCTTAGCCAGAATTGCTACCTTCAAGTATAATGACCACACAGATATTCTCAATATAAACCTAGAAAATAGAGAACAAAGACAGAGAACTATGATTAATTATGTGGTTTTACATTGGAGTATTTAAGTATCATAATCTTGGCTATATAAAAATAATGATGTAGTTAATAAATATTAAAGTAGCCAAAAGGAAGTGGCTCATAAAGTGAAGGTGAGAAGAATAATTAAGATGCTAATGTCTTCACCTTTCATAGCAGAGATTAAATAATTACTCTAAAATTGAAATTATTGGCCAGGTGAGGTGTCTTATACCTAATGTTAGCACTCTGGGAAGGTAAGGCAGGGGGATAGCTTAAACCCAGGAGTTCAAGACTGACTGGGCCCCCTAGAAAGACCTTATTTACACACAAAAAAACAGGGCTAAATAAATAAATAAATAAGTAAATAAAATTTAAATAATCAATACAAGAAATGCTTCTAACTCAGTGTTTTTTTCTTTTATTATTTATTTATTTTTATTATGAGATCATAAATGTGTACATTACTGCATTTTTGGGGTACAATGTGCTGATTTTATATACAATTTGGAATGTTCACATCAATACACTTTTTAGAGAAAGCTTTAGAAGTAGAATCTTTAGGACACATTTAACAGTTCTGCAATTTACTTAGTGTCTTTGTATTTTACTTTTTTAAAATTTAGGTGATATTCAAGTAAATTTCAATATTCTAACTATTTGCAAGAAAAATTGTGTCTATTATTTGTAGCTATTTATACTTGAGGACAAGATGCAGGTTGACTTCTTTTTTCTTTTTGGTCTTGCAAGTTATAAATGCTTTTTTAGAATACACTGTTTTTAGAGTGGAATGATTTTCTTAACAAAGGAAGAAAAGAACAGTTCCCAGTGACTGTCTGTATATATAAGGCTTCTATAAAGATCAACGTGCAATTTAAAATAGTTTTAAATTTATGGACACCCTGTATTCCCATGCATAGAATGGTGTATGAATCCCAGTGTCTGAAATCTTAGATTGTTTCTTTACAATTCCAGACTTTTCAAAGGTTGCCCTATCCCCCAATTCACTTAACTCCCATAAATCTAAGGTTTGTATGGCCTTACATAACACTTGTCCAAACATTTCTAATTCTATTTCCTCGTTCCCCAGCTCTAAATGGACATTAGATATTGTTCAACAGCCTAGACTAGAGACTGAGAGACTGAAGACGTGGGAGGGAAAGAGAAAGGTTTATGGAGCCCTCACTCACTGTGTTTGGAGCTTGAAATATAAAAATAAATTTTACATGCCTTGATCCTATTGTAATGTGTAACTATCACAGGAGACAAATATATAATTACGATGGCATAATCTTTTGTTAATTTTTTTTACCTAGTATGTATTTATTGAATGCTCATTATATGAAAAACAAACCTGAATTTACACAGGTTTCAGAGCACGAGATCAGACAGAATGCTAACAGACTTGATGGGGGCTTGGAAAAGTGTCAGATAAATATGACCAAGTAGTGAAAAGCAAGCTCTGAGCTCAACCATACAGGCATACTTGTTTTATTAATCACATTTTGGTAATTCTTGAAACACTGAAAACATTTCCTTTTGTTTGTTTTTATATCTCTTAGGGTGATCTGTAATTCATGATCTTTCATGTTAGTATTGAAATTTTTTCAGGGTGCTACAAACAATACTTTATAGTATTTCATAGAAACTGTGTTTTTTTTTAATAGATGGAAGGTTTGCGGCAACCTTACATTAAATGAGTCCATGAACGCCATTTTTCCAGTAGCATGTGCTGACCTGTTTCTGTGTCACACTTTCATTTTGGTAATTCTCAAAATATTTAAAATATTTTTATTGTTTTTGTATCTCTTAGGGAGATCTGTAACCTGTGATCTTTAATGTTGCTATTGAAATTGTTTTGAGGTGCTACAAACTATGCCCAGAGAAGATAGCAAGCTTAACTATGTGTGTGTTGTGACTGTTCTTCCAATCATTTTACTGTGAGTAAAATCCTAGTAAACAGTGTTGCAAGCTACAGAGAAACATTTTATGAAAAGAAGAGCCAATCAATGCAACAAATATCACTGTTGTCTAATTTTAAGAAATTGTTACAGTCATCCTCACCTCCTGTAACCACTCCCCTGATCAGTTAGCAGTCATCAGTATTAAGGCCAGACTCTCCATTCACAAAAAGATTGTGACCCACTGAAGGCTCAGATGATTGTTAGCATTTTTTAGTAATAAAATATTTTTAATCTATGTATGCACATTTTTGGCAGTAATGCTATTGCACAGTTCATAGACTACAGTGTAGTGTAAACATAACTTATATAAACACCATAAAAACAAAAACAAAAACAAACTTCATTGTGTGCTTTGATTACTGGAGTGTTCTGGGACTGAACTGATGAAATCTTTGAGATATTCCAGCACTTGAGAATTAGGAAGAGAGAATAGATTAAATAAAATTTAATGATGAGGAATTGGTATGGGTTAGTCACTGAAAAAACAGGTAAAAGAAAGCAAATCACTAGTTTGTTTTATTTCATTAGCAAATAATACTGAAATTGAAGGTGGACATATAGTGATTTTATGTTTTACCAGATTTTATCATTCTAGAAGAAAATTTTATAATCACTCTTATCACTTGAATGTTAAGGAATATGTAGGGTCAAGGTTTCAAAGCACAGAGATGAACCTGAAATAAGAAAAATACACATATAAAAGCTGTGATTATAGCATGGAAGATGGACTTCAGCAAGTAGACATTTTTCTAAGAAGTAAGAAATATTTTTATACAACAATGAGTGCAATCTCCTGAAATGCCTCCATTTCTGGAATACCATGAAATGCCATACGTGTATTTTTGCATTGGGAAAGGAGAAGCTTAAATTCTATGTAATTTCAAGCAACACAGACTGTTTTCTGATACTGCCCGAATCACTGCAGTCTGCTGGGAACATCCTTCAGAAACTGATAACAATATAAACAGCTCCATCTCTGTCCTGTATGATGCAGGAGGTACAAATACTGTGAATATCAAGATCATTAATAATAATTTTAAGGTTATTGGAATGCAGGAAAGAGTATACCATTCTGCTTTGCTAGAAAAAATAGAGACACGAAATCGATAGAAAAGGGTACTCTGTCAGGTATTATTGCTGCCAAATGATATTGCTACAAAATCATATTCAGTTAAATTTGATAGTACTAGGTGAAAATAGAATCAGATAAATGTCATAAAATGGGCAAGTTCCATTATCTGTCAGTGGAGGAAATGGTGGTGCAAATAACTGACACAAAACAGATTTGTGATAAGTCTGAGTGTGGATATTCTGCATTCCGCCCTAAGGAGTCACACAAAGGAAAACAGCACAGTCTGGAATGTTCCATAATGCCACAGACTCAACCTTTTTTACAAGTTAACGAACCAAAAATATACTGATATTATGTTTAAAAACCAGCTTTTGATTTGAAATTTAATGATTACTATGGGATTTCTGGTAGCAGTAAAAATAGAGATATGTGACTTATTTAAATCAGTTAATTCATTTCTCTTATACCACACCTCATTCTGTATTTTCTTTGAGGCAATATGCAAACTAAGTTTATGTGGTAAAAATACTAAGAAAATGTTAAATTTTACGGGTTAACTATAAAAAAGGGGAAACTTAATAATGACAATGATTATTAGAATAAATATTATTTATGGGAGAGGGCCTTGTTTTATGTTCCAGGCAACATTTTAGTAACTCTTATGCTCATTACCTCATTTAATTTTATAAACGCCATATCTATTGTGTGGGTTATCCCATTTTGCAGAGGAGAAGACTGAACCCAGGTGAAGACTAGCACCATGTTCCAAACTGAATAGCTTGGGCAAAGCTACTAGTGATAATGGACAAAAGACCTATTCCCTATTATTCGAATTCCAGTATCAGAGGAAAACAAATATTTATCCATTAAGATGACTAAAATGCAAACCATCTGCGTGCAGACAAACATATATTGTATTATTGAAATGTTCATCATGTGATAATTTGAGAAAAAACATCTCAGAAGAATTCAGAAAACTTTGAAAAATACTACTAGCATGAGTACATTTTAATATAATCTTAGCAATTTTTATGTTCCAATAAAAAAATTAACAACCTTCTGACATTTTGAGTCACTACAACGTATAATTCTTTTTTTAAGTGTTTAATGAGAATAATTTTAAAGCAAAGTATGGCTACCTTTTTTGACAAATTAGCTGTTTAATTAATACTTAAAATACATCCACAAATTTAGTGGGTGGCAAAGTCACATAAAAAGCTCATAAAATAGTTACGAATTCTAATATTCTCAGTTAAAATGTGTTACCGTTTCTTTTGCACACATTCCCTTTTTTGTTTATTCAATAAAAAGTAATGCTTTGTGAGGTTTTCTAAATACACATAAAATTACCATGTAAAACTAATTACATTTGTATATATCACATGCTTTACAGTTTCTAAAGGACCTCTTTATTCACACACATACAGTAGACCCCTTTATCCACAGCGCATATGCTCTGAAACCCCCATGGATGCCTAAAACCACAGATGGTACTGAGTCCTACATATGTTAATTTTTCCTACACACAAACACTTATGAAAAAGTTCAACTAATAAATTTGGCATACTCCAAAATTAACAATAATAACTATTCAAAAAATAGAGTGATGACAACAATGCTCAGAATGGCATGCAAGTCAATACTTAGCAATAATTTATTTCTGGAATTTTCCCTTTAATATTTTTCAGCCCATGTTTGAAAAACTGGGTAACTAAAACCACAGAAAGCAAACCTATGAGTAAGGGGGAAGTACTGTGCTTGGTTCTAAATTTTTATGCACATGTATTTTGTATTGAAATGACTAATGGTAGTTAAGTGAATAGAAAAGTAAATATTTTTCTTCCAGGAGATTTTTTATAATTTGGCATTAGTTTTTCTTGCTTGCTACATAGGACAGCATGGATATTCTTAAGTTATCTGTTGAGATAGACCATAAATTATTAGGCTATTAATAAACAGGTATTTCTATGTTGGTCTAAATTATAAAATTTCATGTCTCCCCTCTCTCTCTCTCTCTATATATATATATATACACCTATATACAGGTATGCATATGTATTTACACTCCTATTTATATCATACCTACACACATATATGTATAGACATACACATAGTATGTATGCATATGTAAATTCCTCACATACTACACATATATATTGCATATATGCATATGTACATACTGCACATAGTATAGTACATATGCACATGTAAATACTACATATACGACACATATATATTCTAATTTTTAACTTTTGGTTTACAAAGCTAAAATGTTTAGTGCTTAACATAAAGTTTTAATTTGCCATTCAAACATCTTTGAACCCTTAATTCATTGATTTTTTTCTATCTGGAACCCTGATACATGGCATAAGTAAAAATATATTACTATCAGATGTGTTTAGAGCAATAAAATAAACTTACTCCAAAGATATTACTGAAAGTCAAACATTACTGAGCTAGGCTAGGGCCAAATAATGGGGACAGTGAAATATGTGACTGAAAATTTTACAGAATGCTCATCAGGCATTTGGGAGCTCTACAAGTTTTATATGCAAAGTTGTTGTGAGATAATTAATGTTGTTATCTCTGTGTCTTTTATGAAAAAGATTGCAAAAAAAAGGGACGGAAGGTTTAATAACTGGACAACCTGAACTTTATTGCTACTTTCAAAAATTTGTTGTGCTGCTGTTGTATTATAGCAGAAGGGGTATGGAAGGACAATGTCCTGAAACAATTTGAAATAAACAATCATACTTCTTCAGCACAACTGATATGAGGAATGTGGGTATAACGGTCACTTCCACGTGACTGAACTGCAACAGAAGAGAATTCTCATGAAAGAAACAGATTTCATGTCTCTCATCCAGTGATAGACGGGATTGTCAGCACTTTTCTTGTTCATTAATTTGAGTTCTCTATAGATGCTGCTTATCAAGGCTTTGTCAGATTCATAATTTTATTTCTTCCTCCTTTTTTTAATTAAATCATAGCTGTGTGCAACAATGCAATCATGGGGTACAGTGTGGTATTTTGATATACAGTTTGAGATATTTTCATCAAACTGGTTAACATAGCCTTCATGTCATTTTCTTAGTTGTTATGTCAAGACATCTATATTCTACTTTTAGAAAGATTCACTTGTACCCTTGTAAGATCTACTACAATCTTCTCGATTGAACTCTCACCTTCAGTATTATACAAAAATTGTAGTAAAAGAAATAAAAATGTGTTTATTCACAGATGACATGTTAAGTAGAAAATCTAAAATCATATACAAAGCAATTTTTTGAAACAATAAGAAAATTTAGCACATTTGTGACATACTAAATTAATACCCCAGAATTTGTGATATTTCTAGATAGCCACTAGGACCCACTAGAAAATGAAATTTTTATAACATTAAAGAAAAACATCAAATATCTAGTCATAAATTTAATAAAATGGTTGCAAAAAGAAATTAAAGAAGACTTAAATAAATGAAGAAACATAAGGTGTAGAAAGTATAATATTCTTAAGTTTGAAAATTTCTGCAAATTTTCAGTTTCTTGGTAGAAATTAAGAAGTTGGTTATCTAAATTCTATAAATTCTGTTTTGTTTTTGTAGAAATTCAAAATAACTAAAATAGACAAATCAATTTTTTTTTCTTTGAGAGACTCACTCTGTCACCCGGGGTAGGTTGCCATGGGTATCACCATAGCACACAGAAATCTCAAACACTTGGGCTCAAGCGATCCATCTAACTGCTTCAACCTCCTGAGTAGCCCGGACTATAGGCCTGTGTTACCACATCCAGCTGGTTTTTCTATTTCTCAGCATAAACTGTATTGTTTACAGAAATAGATTGGCTGTGTTGTGCTACACTTTATCATTTAGATCCAATGTGATATGACTGTAGGAAACTGATTACCAAATTCTCAAGTGCCAACCACAGGCCAGCCTTCCAAAGAGGCCCCTCTAAAGACCGCAGTCTCAGAACTGCTATGCTCTCTCCTCAGGCACTCAAGAAGATGTCGATTGTCATGATACAAGCAGCTCTATGTCTGGCTCTAGTGTGAGAAACAGATTTCTGCCAACAACTCTGTGGCAGAGCTTGGACCTGGATCCTCCCACCCCTGATAAGTGTCAAATGACAGCAACCCTGGGTGCCCACAATCCTGGCTGACAGCTTGACTGCATCTTCAAAATGCTTTGTCTAAATCTGACCCTCAGGAAATATGTCCATAGTAAATACTTGGTGCTTTATGGTGCTAAGTGTTAGGATAACTTGTCGTGCAGTGATATGAGATGGATAATGTTTTCTGAACAGTGGTGTCCACATTCAAGTCCTTGGACCTGTGAATATGTTAATTTACATGGTAAAAAGAAGTTTATATGTGTGATTATGTTACAGATGTTAAATGTGGAGATTGCCCTGAATGGTCCAATGTCATCACAAGGATCGTTCTATTAGGGAGAGAGGCAGAGGCTCAGAGTGAGAGGTAGGACATTTGATTATATGGGTGTCAGAGTGATGAAGGAGAGAAAGACCGACTGGCCACTACAGACTTTGAGGACTGACGAGGAGCCTCAAGCCCAGGGTTGGGGGGACATTTCCAGGCGTTTATGAAAGCAAAGAAAGGGATTATCCCCCATAGCCTCCAGATGGAAAACTCTCTGATTTTACACCAGTGGAAATGATATTGGACTTATGTCCCCTACTACTGATAGATGATAATTTTTCTTGTTTTGATCTACTGACCTAGCTCTAATGTGTGACAGCAGAAAAAGGAAACTAACATGGGCGGCAGTAGGTGAATCTGGGGCTACATCTCTGAACAAAGCCCAGGCAGTTCCCGCATTCTAGTGGGAGGCACACAGTAAACAAGTAAGTGGGAAAGAGCATCACAAATGGTAACTAGAGCTGCTGAGGAGAGCAAAGCAGGCGGAGGAGAGGAGGGAGTGCCTGATATGAATTATCAGGAAAAGACCTTGCTGATCAGAAGAGGCGAAAGTATTAAGCTGAAGGCAGTGAGGAAACAAGCCTTTTGTATATCTAGACTTAGAATGATTCACGTGGAGAGTAAGTTCCAATACCACGAGATGGCAGCAGGTTGGGTGCAGTCTAGGAACTCCCAGGAAGGCAGTTTAGAAGGAAACGAGTGAGGGAGAGCAAAAAATGGCAGAATGTGAGATTGCAATGGGAGCCAGCTCTGCAGCACGTAGCAGGCCCTTTGTAAGAACTTAGTCTCTTCTCTAAATGAGTCTACAGGTCTATGACCATCCATCATCTATTGAGAAACATCTAGGAAAGATAGTGGTAAGGGGGTGTGAAATTATCTCCTTTCTCACAATAAGCATCATCCTCATAGTCCTTTGAAGGACGTATAATGAAATTGGGGGGTGGCTGTAGAAAAGAGAAGGAGAATAGGAATTAAAAATGATATATTAACCAGTGTGAAGTAAACATTCCAAATTGTATATAAAATCAGCACATTGTACCCCATAAACACAGTAATGCACACAGTTATGATCTAATTATAAAAAGAAACTAAAAAATAAAAATAAAAACCTGCCTTTGCTACTTTAAAATAGTGGGGAATTGAATGTAGCATATGTTTATGTATTTTTCCTTGAATGGTCTGCACATCTTACTTGCTATTTTAAACAGTGATTTTTTTCATTATTCCCTTAACATTTGTGTCTTGCATCCCTATGTATATTTGAAGATATTTCTCATCACCTGAAAAAATCACCTTTTATTTTTTAAAAGTTTATTTTAATTGAAAAGAAAAATCTTATTTTTAAAAAATTTATTTTCCCTGTAAGGTTTCTTCACTTCTAACTTTCCCCTGCCCGCCAACTGCTTTAGTACTAAGAAAAGTATATTCATTATACACTGCTGTGGAACAGATTACCTCAAAACTTTTCAGCTTAAACCAACAGGCATTTATTATCTCATTTATCTTGTGAGTCAGAAGTTCAGCTTTGCCTTAGCTGGGTCCTTTGTTCCAGGGTTTCTCACAGAGCTGCCCTTAAGACGTTAGCTGTGCTACAATCATCTCCAGGTTTAATTATGGAAAGATCTGCTTCAGGCTCACTCAGTGGTGGTTGACAGGAGTCAATTCCGTTGGCTTTTGCTGAGTTGGTTGGAGATGAGAGATGTGCACTGAGGTCTAGTTGGTAATTATGGATTCTAGTTAATCTTCGCTTCTCTGCTATATTCCATCTTTTCTTCCTGACTCCCAGTTTACTGACCCAGGCCAACTTCAAGTTCAGATCCCAGCCTTCTACAATGTCTCTACCACCTTCTTCAGTCATGTGGTGTCTGGTCCCTGTCGCACATCTCTTACTCAGGCCACTTATTCTAGGTTTGCTTCCCAGAATGCACCTCAGTGAATAGGGAAATGGCAAAAGAAAGATGAAGGTAGAAAAGCTGAGAAAATAAAAGACAGGAAAGGAAAGGGAGAGAGAGAAGGAGGAAATAGGAAGAGAAAAAAGTCAGGAAAGCAGGGAGAGGGGGAGAGAACAGATAAATGCCACTTACCAAGCATGAAAAATCATAATTGAAATAAAAAACTGTTTTTTGAACATCTTCTCTATGCCAGACAGTTTAATGGGCTAATTTAATCATAGAATGGTTATTTACTGGGTACTTATTATAATTTTCTATAATGTTTTACCTGTTCTGACACACTTAAAATTTACAAAGTATTTACAATGTAGGTACTATTATTCACTCTATTTTACAGACAAACACATTGTAGAACAGAGCTTTTCCTTTTTTACATTTACATTATTTACTTATTTGCATTGTCCCAGATTACAGAACTGGTGACTGAAAGGTCTCAGATTCAAAACCAGGATGTCTAATGCTAGGGCCCAACTTTAAATAGTTTCTTTCTTCATGTCTACAATCAATATCACAGCATTACACATGAGGAGATAAAACTAAGAATTAAAGTAACTTTCTAAAGAATGAATTAGAAACAAGGGCTGAACTGTAATTTAACACAGATCTGTCTGACACCAAAACCTATGTTCTTGACCAATATCAACTAGGAAGCTATCTGTCAGATTCTCTCTCTCCAAATATCTGATATGTAGCTGAAACTACATTCAAAGTTTTGGTCATAGTTTAGTATGTAGTATATCATCATTCAAAGATATATGAAAATCAATAGAGTAGACATTTAACACTATTTAGAAAAAGAACTATAAATACGAGGAAAGAAGAAATCTACAAAGAAAAGAGTAAAAATAGTTAAAATACAAAATAACCATAAATTAATAAATACACTCAAAATTTATGTATTTTAGAAGACCAATATAATAAATCAGTTTGTGTACACTGATCAAGGAAAATAAAAAGAGAGAGAATGAGTATATAATAGAAAAGATAATAAAGGGGATAAAAAGAAGACTTCCAAAAAATCCTTAGGATAAAATGCTCCTTTAACAAATTAGCAAGTGTCAATGAAATGAAGACTGGAAAGAAAATAGTAAAAATTTTAAATGAGAGCTTTAGAAATAAATGTATCAGTCCCCCATTACCCTTGAGGGATATAATTCAAGACTTCAGTGGATACCTGAAGCCATATGTCATTCCAGACCCTAAACGAATTTACAAATTTCTTTTTCTGTCTTCACAATTTCACAGACAGAAGATTTGTTCTTAGGAACCTCAGCACTTAATTTTTCTCTTTTCTTATTAAGTCAAAAGCATTCATTTTTATACTTAAAAGAAGTGCTTTGTGGATCCAGGTGACTTATCTGAGTGGCCAGCATCACTACTTTTGCACTCGGGAGCCATTATTAGGCACAATAAGGGTTATTTGAACACAGCACTGAGATAAAAGGAAAGTAGACCTGATAACCAAGACAACTACTTAGTGACAGTAGTTCCCTAAGTGAGGAGTGTCAACAGCTTGGATTCACTGGACAAGGGTATGATTCACCTCCTGGGAGCAAGATTTCCTCACACCACGTAGAACAATGTATAATTTGAAATTTACAAATTGTTCATTTCTGCAATTTTCCATTTAATATTTTCAGACTGCAGTTGACTTCAGGGAACTGAAACCATGGAAAGTGAGGCTGAAGATAATATCAATGGATTTTGAGAAAAACAAAACTTTAACGTTAGAATTTTGGAAAAATAAAATGTGTCATCTGGGTGGGGATAATTTGGAGAAAGATCATGTTACATCGTTATATCACACTATTCAGGAGAAGGCTTAATGTACTTATGCTAAAATATTATCTCTGGAAACCAATGATTATTAAGTTTTAGGTGAAGTATTGAACATTAAAATTGCTGTGGACTGAGCATTAAAGGATCTGCATCCTCACCTCCACGAAGGTCCACATTTCACTTCAACTAGCCTCAGTTCATCCTCTGTGAAGCAAAGAGGTGGGACCCCACAAGTCTAGAATTTCTTCTAGCTGTACAATTATGTGAAACATCAGCGTTCTCTTTCCTGAGATGAGAATTTAAACTGTATTGTGAAAAAGACATGTTCCTTTGAGGTGTGACTTCACTCTCACTTTATTATTGTCCTTCATATGGAGAGGAGTTTTATTTTTAACAGTAAATGCTTCCTTTATATGCAGTTCCATTTTTAAAACCATGAAGAAACTAAAGGAAAAATCCCTGTAATATTTTAAAACAAATATTTAAATGTTCACATTGCCCTTGTCTCTCAAAATTACTGTTTTGGCCTGCTGCAAAAGGTATACTTGATGATTGTCAGAAAAATTATACTGTTCCGGAGTCACTCAGAATCACACTCCTTCCTGCACAGTGTTGTGTGAGAAGTCACGGCCACTGAAGCATAATAAGGAGGTAAATTGTCATCTTTGTTCATCCAGAGATTAAATTTAAACTATCTTTTTCAGTTGTAAGAATTCCTGGAAATGAATCAATTCTAGAAGACCTCAGAGAATCATAATTCTGAAAAAATGGCTGAGTAGTTATTTTCCGTATATTGACAGGGCTGGAACTAAGCCACAGGAAGATTAAAAGATATTTTGGGGTCACCTTGTTAGAGCTACAACTTGACTTCAAGCCTTGGGATTTGCGGACCACCAACCCCACCTGGCCTTAGGCGTAGTCAGTGCACAACAGCCTTAAGCATATGTTAAGTCACTTGCTATTTTCTCTATTAAAATTGTTACATTAAAAAAAATTAGAGTTCAACATGTAGAAGAAATGATGACATTAGAAAAATCAACATTTTGCAATTATTATAATTTAGGCAAGAATCACCAATGAATTCTAAAGTTAATGGGTGAATATTTAATGAACAGGATGTTTAGATAACATCAAAATATCTCCCCATAACTTATCTATTAATAATAAATAGAGGTAATAGTAACTCTAGGGTGGTGAAATCTGGCTAATACCCCTTTAACCAAGTGTTCAATTAACACCATGACTAATGTCCCTTCTATGATGTCCCTGACAAAACATGCATAGCCTGAGTTGAGTCACGAGGTAACACTCCACAAACCCCACGTCAGGGACGTTCTGCAAAACTGACCTGTAATTTTTCAATACTGGTGTCTTGAAAGACAAAGAGGGACTGGAACTATTTCATATTAAAGGAGAATGTAGGAAAATGACAATGTGGCTTTGAACTTCTGGATTATATGCTATGCAAAAAAGATGCTATAAAGAAAACTGGTGAACTTTGATGATGAACCGTCTTAACCATAAGGCAAAGTGTCAGTGTTAGTGTTTTTATTCTGATGATCGTAGCTACGTAGGAAAACACATTGTTTCTAGGGAATGACACATGAGGGGGAAAGGAGAGAGAGTAGAGAGCAAGTTCAAGGGAGTGCAAGTGCAAGGTGCCGAAATAGTAATACACCTAATTGGTGAGTTATAGGTAAATAGAAGCCAATCTATGCTCTTCTTGTAAATTTCTCATTGTCCATTATTTGCAATTTGAGGGCCAGTACTGGTTCCACAAGCTAAAGTGGAAGTCAAAGACGGAGAAGAATGATTTTGCTGAACTATCCATATTTCACTTTGCTCATCTCACGACGTTTGGCTCCCACTACGATCCTTGTCATTCCCTTCCGCCCATTTTCTCTTTATTCTATTTTCCCTCACAAAATGTGGAACTAAGGAATTATATTGAAAATGAAAATGATAATATATATAGAAAATCTGAATAGAAAACAACAATAGGAACTACCTGACCTAGAAAACTATATTCCCCTACCGATCCCCCTCTACTAATTACAAAAATTACATGTGATGCTTAGTGCTCTGTGGCTAGATATATGAGTGACATGGGAGAACGTCATTCAAAGCTGAAAATACTCAACAATTAATGCACATAATTGATTCCTTAGAACAATATTGGGTGGAGATAATTGAAAGGGATTCACGTCTGCCAGATTTTACATCTAGCTTTTAGTGTTACTTTTTTTTTTTCTTTTAATGGAAGCTGATTCTCTGGGTAAGACATTTGTATGACAAAGACACTCAAGGGGATAATATGGAACATAGAATACAGATATATTATAGAACTTTACCTTTCTCCATAATGGTTGCAAAATATACTTGTTTGTGAAAATATATAGTTAGAACTCTGGTATTTTTGATACAGGTATTATTATTTTACCCCTTTATTTCAAAATGTTATATAAACCTTTGCATACTTCCTAGTTTTTTGAGGATTCCTTACATATGCTGACTTTTTGCATTAGATAAAAAGGTTTGCTAAATTTGCAACACATATCCATGGTTTCCTGTGCAAAATTCCTTCCAAGATTTTGTTACCAAAACTCTAATTGTTTTGAGATATTTTCTCCTCAGAGAAGTATAAATTAATCATGGATTCCTTTGCTAATGCTCATTTTAAGAGTGGGCATATGACATAGTTGTATCCTATTAAATGTGTGGGGAAAAAGTATTTTTAAAAGTTTCTAAAAATGATTTATTATCTTTTAAAGGGACACCTGGGAGGAAGTAGTGTATTTTTCCAATGGGTATTACTATGTCTGTAAATGATGCCTGTAAATGCAACAGTTATACCCACAAGGAAATCCAATATATTAAGCACCACAGAACAAAAAGATGGCAAAAAGCTAGTTTCTTCATGACTTCATTTTGCCAGTGAATTAACCGACTCCAAAGCTGATTTAGCTCTGGACTTTAGATTGGTGAATTCGTTTTTCAGATTGTTTCTCATTTTTAGGTTACAGCTACAATCATCTAGAGTCCTTACTATGTTAGATATCTAAGACAAGTGTTTGAACTAGATGTCATGTGGCACTTCTGAAACCTGCATTTCTCGATATCTTTAGTGTTAGGTATAATTAATTCTTTCTCCTGCTAATTCTGAATCATAGATTAGGGTCTAGCTGTGATTAGTGGTAAAGTTGGTAATATGAAAAGGGTCAGTGTCATCACTGTAGGTTCGGACATGGTCCTTTCCGTAAGTGTGTGGTTTGTTCTGAAGTTTTATGACTGTGAAATATCTTAGATCAAACAGTTTCATCCAACAGTGTGATGACCACAGGGAGTAACCCAGTAACAGGTTTGGCTCTGGTTTCTGATATGAGTTTGCCATGTGACATGATAATAGTTTCATCTATGGGTAACTCTTTTAGGACATTAATGAACTCTGGAAATGGTCATCAGGTAAACAAACCCAGTGCTGTTAGAGCAAAGTTCAACTTTGAAAGAGGATTACTGGTTTACCTATGGTCAATAATATGAAAGCATAATATGATTACATTAAAATAAATAAAACGGGCCTGGTATACAGTCAACATTGATCAAATGTAACAGCCTACAAAAGGAATAATCTACTTCATGTATTAGGAAACAATTTGTGATTTTAAATTTCCAACACATACTTGGAAAGATAAGTGAAATAAAAGTTTAGTGGTTTTATTTTTTTTTATTTAGACATACATAGAGAATTGATACCCAATCCTGAGTGATATCTAAAGGTAAATTTGTAGTGTTGGGAGTATGTGACTATAAATATTTCAGAGGATCATCAATTAAGAATTTTGTCAGTAATTACAAACAATAAATTGTCAGCTGTAGAGGATGCCAAGAGACAAATGGCCTCTAAGGAAGATGATTTACAGCTGAGGGGTGGACTCTCGGGTGACTTGTCCACAGGTGCTCCTTATGAAGAAGGAGCCATGCCCTCAGCACATAGTTGTTGTTAATTACTCCCCTCACCTGTGTTGTTCTGACTCAATAAAAGGCTGGTGCAGCAGTTGCTCAGGGCTACCCGGAAAGTAAGGGCTACCTAGCTCACCTTCCACAAGCTTGTACTTCTAATCCGCCTCTCACCTGGTTCCTTCCTGCGCTAACCAGGACCAGGGCCATAGCCTGACGAGTCGCGACAGTCAGCATAGGTAAGAAAGTTGATACTGTACATTTTTACTTAAGGAGAGCATATCTTTCTTAAAAATGTGAAACATTAAGATCCACTAAACAGGTGTGGTGTGAAGTACTTTTTAAATGAGAGTCATCCTAGTTAATTAAAATCATGGAATATTGCTAGGTGATATAGTATTCCTGATCTCAAAACTCTCAGAAAAATCTGATATTTCAGATAAGCTCCTAAGTCATAATTACATTATAGTGTTTAATTAACAGAAATATGCTTTGACACATACATAATTCCAAACTGAAAGAGACAATTGGGAATGCACAATCATTGTGCATGCTTGGGAAATATAGGTGGAAGCCAATATTTGGGGGTCTATGAGCTTGTCCCCCATTTATTCATTATAATTGAAGCAACTGTCAAACCAAGCTCTATTAAATATGTAGAGTTTTACAGTCTTTTGTGTAACTTAATGACCCTCAGTCTCAACTTTCAGGAACCCCAAAGCACCCTCCATGTAAAATAGACCTAGGGCAAATATAAGAGTTATCTCTTAATAGAACCGGGCTGCCTATTCATCACACTGAAGCGACTCAATGCTTCTCGAAGTTAGTGGCTCAGCACAGGGTTGGTTATGTCCAGCAGTCGATACGGAAGAGGCTGTAGAGTCACATGTTTTCTTCATTCAAAGTCACCAGGTATCTATGATTATAAACTCTAAGCTAATCACATCACCTTCAATGTTACTAATTGTGGCAGTGGGAGCAAAATTCTAACAGTTTTAATCTATTTAATAAATCATTTCATGTTCCAGTTAAAACTTTTTTTTCTAATCTTCACTATGTTTATTAGAAAGTCTTCTGGTATTGTTACAGGTATGTAACGCAGCTGTCCCAAACATGGTCTGGAACCTGCTAGGGGCCATAACTCAAGACTTTCTTCTGAAAAGAAATTAGTATGCCTGATAAAATATTTAAGAAACTTTTTGAAGCATTTCATTGGGAATAATTTATTTTCTGAGTGTGATGTAGAAGATGTTTTTATTCACCACTAGCTTTCTGTCCATACAGTCTCGTGACTGTAACTAGCCCTTTCTTGTTGCTCCTTTTCCTGTCTACTACTGATTATTTTTTCTATGGAAATGTCCTAGCAAGAATAATCTTCACATAGTCTACTAGGGGCCTTTTACCTTTCCAAATAATATTTTAATATTACTTACAATTAGTTGGTTTATAACTACTTTATGAGCAAACTTATGCATGCCCCCAAATAAATTGTATGAGTTTCCTTTGCCAGCTACTTACTCTTGTAACTGATTAGAGCAACAGATTATCCTGAGCATGTTTTTTAAAACTACCTAATAGAGTATTAAAGCATATAGACTTTGCTAATAAAGTATTAAGTATACAAACTTTGTTTTTAGAAAGGTGGAGCATCATCTTTCCCATATTTCCAGATAAGTATGACTAGAAAGCCTGTAAATTATATGTAAAACCAGTATATGAAAACTCTAAAAGATGGAGCAGAATTAATAGAAAGAGTTGCTGGGTTCCCAGAACCCAAGGAAGAAGGGTGATGTGCTTGCTGTATTTTCTGATTGCTTCATATGGCTCTGATTTAATGCTAGGGAAACCAATAACCTGGAAGCACCAATAAAGGGGAGGGACACTTACAATTTCTCTAGACAAAGGACTAGATAAGTAGAAGCAATTAGCATCTCTAAGCTGGGCAGATACCTGGGGAGTAGGCACCACCAATGGCGGTCCCCCCACTACCCTAATGGCAAAAGCTGATTAAAAAACTTAAGTCTTCACCCTCATGAGATTGTAACAAGCCAACCTGAATCCCTGTCATGGTGTATTAGTGAAGGCTGAGTGGGGACCATGGACTTCCATCCCTGCTAAGCAGTAATGAGTCCCCACCCACATGATCAGTAGGACCACACAGGGAACCTGGATCTCCACTCCTGGCTGGCAGTAGCCTAGGTGCCTCTCTCCCTTCCTGCTACACAGATGTGAGTGGAGGCCTCACTGAGGGGCAACACTTTCCTCCCAACCCAGCAGTGATAAGGTCATCTCCTCCTCCCCGGCGGTGTTGAGGTGAGGCGGCACTCCTCCCCTTCAGCTAGGGTGGTATCCACAGAGAAGCAGTGGAGCTAGAACAGCTAAACCCAGCCAGAAGCGAGGAAGAACTGCCAACCTTGATGATGACAGGGATCGAGTGGGAACCTGGACTTCTACCCCCATTTGGTGGTAAGAAAGGAGCACACTCTCTTCCTCTGTCAGATAGTGACCGAGAAAGCCAACTTAAACAGAAGGTTTATGCATGATCTGGTGTCTCATAATGCTCAAAATGTCCAGGTTTCCATAGAAAATCATTTATCACATCAAGAAGTAAGAAGGTCTCAAAATGAATGTATAAAGATGGTCAAAACAAATCAACATTTTTTACAATGACACAGATGTTAAATTTTAAAGGTGCCATCATAAAAATAACACCCTAAAACACTATTAATATATCTAAAACTAGGTTTTAGGAGGTGCACAGGAATGGAAATGAACGAACAAAATAGAGAGACAGAAAAAAGATACATCAACTTAGAATGCCAGACTTAAGATTAAACACCTCAATATTTAGGTTAAATGTAAATAGTCTAATGAATTAAAAGAGATGATGACAATAAACTAAAAAATAGGATTCAATACAACTTTATGCTGCCTAAAAGAATTTCATTTAACCTAGAAAAGTAACGACAAACCCAACTAATGCAGAAGAGGGAAATATCAGAGATAAGAGCAGACATTCATAAAACTGAAAACAGGAAAAGTATAAGTATAGATAAAATAAATAATCTCTGTTTTGAAATTTCATTAAAATATACCCAGGAATAGACCCATACAAATACACCCTATTCTTTACAAAAGTGCCCCAAATGAAGGAAATCCATGTAGGAAAGCTAGCCTTTACAACAAATGAAGAAAAAATAAAGAAGCCCAAAAGTTTTAGGAAAAAAAAAAAAACAGCAGAAAATATTCAGGAATTACTACTAGTGAAAGAGTTCTTAGATTTGATAATTCAAAATGTGGTGCCTTAGGCTCAGTGCCTGTGGCTCAATCGGCTAAGGCGCCAGCCACGTACATCTAAGGTGGCGGGTTCGAATCCCCAGCCCGGGCCCGCCAAACAACAATGATGGCTGCAACCAAAAAATGGCCGGGCGTTGTGGCAGGCGCCTGTGGTCCTAGCTACTTGGGAGGCGGAGGCAGGAGACTCGCTGGAGTCCAGGAGTTGGAGGTTGCTATGAGCTGTGATGCCATGGCACTCTACCCAGGGGGATAGCTTGAGGCTCTGTCTCAAAAAAAAAAAAACAAAAACAAAAACAAAATGTGGTGCCTTAAAAGGCAAACTTGTTCCACTGGCCTTCATTAAATTAAAATATTTTTCCTCTGCCCAGGACACTGTTAGGAAGATGAAAAGACAAAGTGCAGATTATAATTATATAGTTGCAAATGGCATCCGACAAAGTGCTGGTGCCTAGAATATATTAAAATTTCAAAATCTCAATAGTAAAGAAACAATACAAAGAGAAAATGAACAAAATAAAAATCCATAAAAATTTTGTGGAAAGGATTTTCATGTGGCAAATAAGCACGTGAAACTGTGTTCAGCATCATCAGCCAGCAGAGAAGTGCAAATTAAAATCTCAATGCGGGATCACTGCATCCCTGTCAGAAGGGCCGAAGTAAAAATGAGTGGCAATGCCAAGTACTGGTGAGGATGGGGGAAACTAGGTTAAACACACCTCATGGACAATTAAGTTCACAAATTCACCCTAACAAAAGTATTACATACCTCCTTGCTGAGTCTCCCTCCAGACACCTCTGAAGCACGACACTTGGCCATTTGGTGATCATAGTGATATTTAGCAATGAAGTATGTAGTGCTTTCTCTAGGATGAGTTTGCAAACCTAATTGTCTGACCTTGTGTTTTGCTGGTAAGAATGTAGAATGTTACAGACACTCTGGAGAGTTTTTGGCAATGTCTTAAAAGGATAAACTTTTAACTGTGATACCCATTACCAACTGTACTTCTAGACATCCAAGAGAAATGAAAACTTACATTTACACCTCCCAGATATCCTACAACAGGTGACTGGTTAACTTATGGCACATCCACACCACAGGATACTATTGAACAGTAAGAGAAATATTAACTACTGATGAATGCAACAGCCTGGATGAATCTCCAGAAACTGTGCTAAAGAAGAAAAGGAAAGGTATTGTCATGGGGAGCCTGCAGGAAGCAATGCCGTCTGTCAGCACCCTGATTTTAGCCTATTGGAACCTCTAAAGCTCTTAAGATATTAAACTTGTGCTCTTAAAAGACATCAAGATTTGTTAATTTGTTGTGACAGCAATAAGAAACTAACCCCAAACTGTCCCTATTGCTCTAGAATGCCCTATAGTTTCTTGTCCCTCACAGCAGGGGTTCTAAACGCTCACTTTGGTAATCTCCTCTTTGATAATGTGAAGAAAGTTCCATACTCAAAAAGAAGAACAATATTTTAGGGAAAATATGGCTGTCTTGTCATGAAAGAAAACAATGGGTAGTGTTGGAAGGTATTTGAGTAAGTTGGAGAAAACACAGAAATAAACAATTAAGAGAATACACAGGATAAAAGAAATGCTTGTAAGTCAGCACATGAGGAAAATTGCTAAAAGCACCATAGGAATACATTAAATCCAGGAATCCTTACAAAGAGAAACACAGTTTTTTCTTTACAGATAAGATACTTTTGCCAAATGAATCAATTCATTACAAGATGTCTTTATAATAAATTTCAAAAGCAAGGTACTGTAGATCACTAACGTGAGTTTCCCTCGATACCAACTCCCCGTGGGGTGGTAGACTTCCCCATGTGTGTGAATTGTCATTATCACTTACAGGAGCTTAGATAGTATAAAACCTCATAGGATCTTAAATCAGTAGCACAACAACAACAAAAATTTATATGTATCCATAGGAAAATAAAATTTACTAACATTTCAAATGATATTATTTTATTTTTCAGAAATATCTCTACATTTTTATAAACATAAATTCATAGATATTATTTAAACTGACCCATTCCCATTTTCTTCTTTATAAAATGGAGTTGATAATACCCAATTCTTTACTTCAAATGCTAAGAGTCAGATAGATATATAAAATATTTGATAGCATTATCAGGAAATTTAACAAACTAGTGGAAAATAATTACAACGACTACTACTAATTTGAGCTATATATTAAGGTGAAATGTGTGACAAAAGGCACATTTTAATAATTTATCTTTCTATTTTTTCTCTAAACTATATATTTATGGACATGCTGCATGCTATTAACTATCATTACTAACACTAGGATTTTTTTTTTAATTTACACTGTTCTTATTGTTACTTAAAAGAAACTCTTCCTTTCACTAGTTTATCATCTCTTTGAAAAGACAAAGTGTTGGAATTCATACCCACAGAAAATACAAATGTGAAGTGAGAGAAAGTATTAAAAGGACACTCAGTCTCCATAAGCAGAAGATAATTTGTTTATGAAATTCTAAGAAAAAATTAAGTCAAATGTTTTCCCAATAGTCACCATTTATTAAGCACTTATATATGACAGGTGAATTGGGCATTAATCAATATATAATGATTTATCTTATTTAGACTCACCTCAAGTCTTTGATTGAAATATAGCTGACTATATTTTACGGATAGAAGAACTGAGACCCAGAAAAATAAAATGACATTTTTTGAGGTTACATAGATATAAAATGGCCATGCCAATATATAAATCCAAGGCATGCTGATTTTGAAACCCATGCTCTGTTGACCCTGTTTCATGAAAAGGTCTGTGTTGAGATGTTGTAGTTTAAATTTAGAAGTGAACACATTCAAAACTCTTTAGTGCTAGGTCAAAATTAGACACCCTGCTCAATATATTTTTCTTAGCAAATTTGACTATGTTTTTATAGCAGGAAAAACAAGATTAAATGGCTTGCTAAAAGCTAGAATTATAAAAAGAAACTACCTTTGTTCAATTTCAGTATGATTCTATTTTAAAAAGTCATTGTCTTTATCATTTCTTGAAAGTCAACAGAAAATACCCCCTTAATGATCTCAAACAGAAGATAAAACAATAATCGTAAAACAATACTTCCAATATGAGGGGAAAAAATAAAACGCTTGGGTTGCTACTACTCAATCCACATAAACGATAAAGTAGTGACTATTTAATTTATATTTGAGTTTTCTTAATTTAGTATTCATTTATTCTGTGAACTATAATAGAAATTATCATTCAACTTATGGCAGGCTTTGCAATAATTAAAGTTCCAGAGGAGAGACTCTAAATTTGAATTTCATCTTCACCTCAAACACATCAGAGAGTCATATTCTAGAAGCCTATGTCCAAGATTTGATGTCTTCAATATATTTTACCTTAAATAAATTATACATCGAGTAAAATTGTTTTGAGAATCATACTATTTGCATCAAAACATTTCAATCTTTGGAATATAATTGTTGAATTTCAAAACTGTAAGTGGAGCACTCTTTGCTTATAACCTAATGCCATTTCTTGATTAAAATAATTTAAAAAGTTCCTAAACTCTTAGAGTGGAACACAAAATCATTCACAAACTCCTTCAGGAAATGACCTCAGGTTGCCTCTCTAGCTTAACGTGTTCTTGGTGCTTGTAATTCAGCTATACATGTTTTCATTCAATGTCATGAATTTCCCTAGTAAGTTCTTGCCTCAAGATCTTTGTGCACGGAATTCCTCTCATTAGAATATTCTTTACTGTAAAACACTTAGCATATTGTTTCCTTCCTTAACATAACTTATTCTTACACAAAATTTAATATTTAGATGTTTATTCATTCACAAATTAAGTATGTATCGTGTGCCTAATGGGAGCCAGATACTTTCAATAGGGTGGAAAGACAGCAGTGAACAAAATTGTTGAAAAGCATTTTTCCATAAGTTTGATCCTAGATACTGTACTTCAGAGTGACCAGCTGTGGGGATAATGAAACGGTATGCTGATTCTCTTTTCATGAATATTTTGATGAGATTCTCCCAAGAGTTTTGTTTGTTAATGATCTCAACTATAAGAAATTTACTCAGTATAATTTGCTTACAGCAAGTCATTTCTATTATGTATTATATTAAGAGTTTTTTAGATCAAAGACCATTTGATCCAGGAAGCGTTAGTTGATCAACTTTGCAATTACTGAGACCTGGAGAAAATGGTGCAATCCTGACAGTCTTATCTTCATAGCTGTTAAATTCAGGTTTTCAGACAGACTGTATGAACTTTCATTTTGTTAACCTCCCTTTGCTGAGTACTTAATTGATAAAGCAGTTATCTTTATAATTAGCTTTATAATTTACTCTTAATAACTCTTACTATGATTATAAATTACTGTTAACAATCGCTGTCATGATGTCGTTCCTAGTACCGGGGAGCAGTCATTATGCTACTAAAACTCTTATCATCCCTGTGAAACTCTTAAGATAATTATTTTTGTAAACTCATTGATAATTTTCTTTTTCCTAAATTGTCTCCTTCCTGCTTGTGAAATGTGTATATAAGGGTGTTGGTAGGGATTAGTGGAAGCGGAGACTCCTCTGTTATTTTTGTGTCTTGAGATAGCAATTAGCACATTTAGGTTCATGTTCATTTATTCTACCTGCCTTAGGAGACTAGAGATTTCACACCAACTCATTCTATTTAAATTTTTATACTTGCTTCTTATTACCTTAACAAAAATACATATTTTACTCTAGATGCATGTAAATGCTGTTCTTTCACTTAAATTTATTCCCTGATCTTTTTTTTTTTTTTTTAGCTCATATATACCTTAATTTTAATTTCGTAATATTAGGAGTATCCATATTTTGGTCACAAAATTTGTTTTTGTACAGATGGAGCCAAAGTTATAAGTGTGCCCTTCACCCAGATAGTATACACTGTACTTACTGGATGTGAGTTTATCCATTCCCTGCTTCCCTGTCCCCCCTACTTGATTTCATTGAGGTTTACTTCCATATGTGTGCATAAGTGCTGATCAATTAGTTTCAATTTAGAGTTAACACATGTGATATTTCTTTCTCCATTCATAAGACACTTCACTTAGAAGAATGTTCTCCAGTTCCATCCACACTGGCACAAAGGACACTAGATCACCATTCTTTTTAATGACTGAGTAGTACTCTATAGTATATACATTTGCCACATTTTATTAATCTATTTACATATTGGTGGGCACCGGATTGTTCCCATGACTTTGTGATTCTGAATTGTGCATCATTATAAAAATTCGAGTGCAGATGTACTTTGATCCCTTGTGGGGGTCTTCCTGGTGAATTCTTTGCATAGACTGATTCTAGAAGACTTTTCTCAACATTTTGTTCTAGAATTCTTATAGTTTAATGTCTTGGATTTAAGTCTTTGTTCCATCATGAATGAATTTTTGTGAGAAGCGAGAGATGTGGATCTTATTTCAGTCCTTTGCATGTGGCTATCCAATATTCCAAGCAGCATTTGTTGAATAGAGATTCTTTTCCCCAGGGTATGCTTGCCTGTTTTGTAAAAGATCAGATGTCAGTATGAGAATGGTTTCATACCTGTGTTCTCTGGTCTCATCCATGGGTCTGTTTCTCTGTTTTCATGCCAGTACCACGCTGTTTTGGTTACTGTAGACTTACAGTATAGCTTAAAGTCTGATAAAGTGATGCATCCCAATTTGTCCTGTTGCATAAGGTTGCCTTGGCTATTTGGAATCTTTTCTGATCCCATACCTACTGTAGGACTACATTTTCCAGAATGACAAAAAATAAAATTGGTATTTCAATGGGAATTGTATTGAGTATATAAACCAGTTTTGACAGTATAGACATTTTAGCAATGTTGATTCTGCCAATCCTCGAGCATGATATGTTTTCATCTGTTTCCATACCCAGCAATTTCATTCCTCAGTGTTTCCTAGTTCTCCCTATAGCTGTATTTCATCTCTTCAGTTAAGTATATTCCTGTGTATTTATTTCTTTGTTGATGCTGTAAAATTATTGGGTCTTTGATTTGATTCTAAGCTTGACTGTTGGAATATATAAAAAAGTTATTGATTAGGTACATTGATTTTATAATCAGAGACTTTGCTGAATTTATTTATCAATTATAGGAGTCTTGGTCGGATCTTTAGTGTTTTCTCCATATGAGATCATACTGTCAGCAAAGAGCACTAGTTTAATCTCTTCACTTCTCATTTAGATACCCATTATTTTCTTCTCTTGTCTAATTTCTCTGGCCAGAACTTCCAGCAATATGTTGAATAGAAGTGGTAATGGTGGGCAACCTCAACTGGTTCCAGTTCTAAGAGGGAATGCTTTCAGTTTCCTCCATTGTGTATATTGGCTGTGGCTTTGTCATATATAGCCGTAATTATTTGGAAATATGTCACATCTATGCATATTTTGTTAAGACCTCTTTTCATAAAAGGGTACTAAATTTTGTCAAATGCTTTTTCTGCATCTATTGAGAGGATCACATGGTCTTTGTTTTTATTTCTATTTATGTGGTTAATTACACTTATAGATTTGTGTATGATGAACCATCCTTGCATCACTGGGAGGAATCCCACCTAGTCAGGCTGAATTATTTTTTTGAAGTGCTCTTGGATTCAATTTGCTAAGATTTCATTTTGCATCTATATTCATAAGGGGGGCAGCACCTGAGGCTCAAAGGAGTAGGGCACCAGCCCCATATACCAGAGGTGGTGGGTTTGAACCCAGCCCTGGCCAAAAACTGCAAAAAAAAAAAAAAAAAAAAGATATATTCATAAGGGATATTGGTCTATACAGGCATCCTCAAACTACAGCCCACAGGCCACATGTGGCCTGTCGAGGACATTTATCCCACCCACCAGGTGTTTTTGCCACTGCTGCCTGTTCTGCTTAGCAGCAGACTCTTCCCGGGGCCCACAATCCAGCCCTCCAACAGTCTGAGGGACAGTGAACTGGCCCCCTGTTTAAAAAGTTTGAGACCTCTGGTCTATAGTGTGTGTGTGTGTGTGTGTGTGTGTGTGTTCTTTCCTGGTTTGGGGACCAAGGTTATGTTGGTTGCACAAAATGAGTGGGGAGGATTTTTTCTCAATGTTATGGAATTCTTTCTGCAGTAAGGTACTTATTATTCTTTCTAGGTTTTATAGAATTCAGGTGTGAAAACATCTTGCTCTGGAACTTTTTGTTGTTGTTGTTAGACTTTTTAATGCTACTATAATTTCAGTGCTTGATATTGGTCTGTGCAAGAGTTCTATTTATTCCTGGTTGAGCCTAGGAAAATTGTGCATTCACAAGAATTTTTCCATTTCTTTCACATTAAGTTTGTGAGCATAGAGATTTTTATAGCATTCAAAGGTGATATTTTATGTATCCGTGATACCAGTTGTGATTTCTCCCTTTTCATTTATGATTGAACTTATTCACATCTTTTCCTTTCTGCTTCTGCTTAATCTAGTAAGAGCACTGCCAATTTGGTTATCTTTTCAAAGAACCAAGTTTTGGTCTCATTAATCTTCTGTATAGTCATTTTATTCTTGATTTCATTTAGTTCTATGATCTTGATTATTTCTTTCCTTCTGCTGGGTCTAGGAGTGGTTTTCTCTTCCTTTCCCCAGTTCCTTGAGATGATTCATTAGATTGTTGATCTGTGGTACTTCTTTATTCCACTGTGGTCTGAGAAGATACATGGTATAATTTCTATTTTTTTAAATTTGTCAAGACATGTTTTGTGGTCTTGAATATGATCAACCTTAGAGAATGATCCATGAGATGATGAGAAGAATGCATATTCAGTAGTTTGGGGTAGACTTTTCTGTAAATGTCTCCTAGACCCATTGTTCTATAGTTATATTTAAGTCCATTTTTTGTCTTTTCTCCTGAGAGTTTATGTCCCATTCTTTAGTGGAATGCTGAAGTCCTCAGCTATTACAATGCTACTGTTTATCATTTTGTTTATGTCAAGTAAGGTTTGCTCAATAAATTTGGTTGCATCTGTGATGGGAGCATTAAATACTTAGGATTGTTATGTCTTCTTGTTGAATTTCTTATCTTTCTTAACTTCTTTAATTTGAAGTTTGTTTTGCCTGCAATGAGAATGGCTACCTCAGCTTTTTCATGGTCATTATGGAATATTGTATTCCATCCCCCTTTGCCTTGAGTCCTAATGAGTCCTTGTGGACTCATTAATGTGTAATGAGTGTAATGTGTAATGTCCAGGATTAGACATTTCCTGGAGAGGGAAAATACATGGTTTGTATTTTGAATCCAATCAGCAAGCCTGTGTCTTTTCAAGAGGGAGTTTAAGCCATTCACATTTCTTGAGAGAATTGACAAGTGATGTGGATTTCTGTTTATTCTGTTCTGTAAAGCTTAATTACTTTGTTTTAGCCCTTAGGCCTTTGCGAGTATCTAGAGTTTCACATCTAACTTCTGGGTAGTGTTATACTGGTGGGAATCTACTGTGCTAATCCATGTATAATACAGATTTGGAAACATCACACAGAACCAGACATGGGATGTTTTATGTTGTCTGGGTTCTTTTGCTGGTTTCATGACAAATGTCCTCAATATTTTCTTGTCAGGAGACAACTTAATTTCTCCATCAAATGAGAAATTTACTAATGCAAGTTACAAAATTCTAGGCTGAGTTCTTTTGCTGGTTTCATGACAAATGTCCTCAATATTTTCTTGTCAGGAAACAACTTAATTTCTCCATCAAATGAGAAATTTACTAATGCAGGTTACAAAATTCTAGAATAATGAAGATGGGACTCAATCCCTTCCAGCTTGTGATGTTTCAGGGGAGGATGCTATTATCCTGGTGGGTTTTCCATTGTAGGTCAGTTGCTGCTTATGTCTAGGTACTTGTGAAATTTTCTCTTTCATTTTGACTTTGTTCAGGCTAATTACAGTGTGTCCTGGAGATGATACTTTTGCTATGTATCTTCCCAGAGTTCAAAGACAATTTTATATCTGATTTCTGGGTCTCTGATAGTACTAGGAAGTTTTCTTCCATAATGTCTTCAAATAAATTTTTCATACCTTTAGCACTCTTTATTTCTCAGAATATCTATGATTCACATGTTTGTTTGCTTGCCATACTACGAAACCTCCCTGAGCTGTTGCTCTGCCTTAGTTCTTCTCTTCTTTGCCCCCTTAAGTTATTTGGTTAGCTCATGGGACTTGTCTTCAAGCTTTGAGCTTCTTCCTTCCCTGTGGTTTAATCTGCTTCTGGAACTTTCTGCTGTGTTTTAAATCTCCCTGAATTACTCTTTCATTTTCTGTTCCATGATAGATGTCTTTCTTAATGTTGTCTATCTCTTTAGTGACTTTTTAATTAATTTTATAATTTTTTTTTACTTCTTTTCACTGGTTTTCAACTTCTTCAATTCTATCCTTCTTATTTGCCATCCATATTCTAAATTCCATTTCTGTTAGTTCAACAGCTTTCTTATATTTAGACTTCCCTGATATATCTCCATATGATCCTTAGGAGTTTCATCTGTTTTGACTTTTTTTTTTTTTTTAATGTTGTCTGGGTTCATTTGCTGGTTTCTGCTCATCTGTGCCTTCTATTTTCAGCTCAGAGCTAATAGGTTTGAAGAGCTTCACATCCTTGCTGGAAATTCTCCTGCTTGATTATGGGAAGGCCCCTAGGTGGTGCTCTAGTAACTACAAAAACAGCCCAGGCAGGATGTGAGTTTCGGTTCCGTGGTAGTGCCCCTTTGCTCTAATCAAGTTTCAGTGAGCTGATGACTTAAGGCGTGGGGTCCCTGGTAGGACTCTGGACTTTACAGCAAGTCTTCCAGTTCTGCTACTCTGGTGGACGCTTTCTGGCATGTTCTTGGTTCAGCATAAGTACACCAAGGGCTTGGTATGGGTTCTGGAGGCATAGAAGTGGCTCCTCAAACTCTGGCAAGATAGCCATGGGCTGGGTCTGGGAGGAGCCAAAGACCCAGTGTCTGTGGGGGTGGGGGGGGCAAGAAGCCAGAGGGAGGGCCATGAGAAGGGCGGAGCTGATGTGGCCTGGAGGGCGAACTGATGTGGCCTGGAGTGCAGTGTCGAGGCCCAGCTTGCAGGAGGCAGTGAAGGCCTGGAGGGAAGAGTCTTGTTGACCAAGTTACAGGCTGTTCTGCCAGCTTGGGGGCTGTTAAGCAGGCTCTATGGCCTTCAGATGCCCAGTCTGGCAGGTAGATGTCAGTGCCATCTGTCTGGGACTGCGGAGCTCTCCACCGCTCTCCAGGACCTGGGGAAGCAAACCAGCAGCCTGATGTTCCCTGGCGTTTAGCTCGCTTTATGGCCTCTCCAATGACAAATCTGGTGGGCTGATATTGGTCTAGAGGCCTAGAACACAGGGCTCTCCATATCGCTTCCTGAACCTCCCAGTGTTAAGTGTCAGCCCCTCTGCTGACCCATTCTGCAGGATTTGGGCCCATTTGGGTGCCAAATTTGGTAGGCTAATGTTGTTTTCAGAGGTCCCAGTATGAGGAGCTTTCCACGCCTCTTCCAGGACCAGCCAAAGCTAAGGCACAGCCTGCACTGCTGTGCCCCGCCCCCACCTGTTCCTGTGCTCAGCTCCCCTTGTGGTTTCAAGTCACCAGGTGTTGCTTATGAAATGCACAAACCAGTCCACTTCCTCCCCAGCCCGGAGGTGGCCTGGCGTGGTGAGTGTACTCAGGAACTCAGCCTGGCATTAGCTGCTACCCAGTTACCATGGTGCCTGATGTCTGGTGTAATAGTTCTCAAATCTGAGGTGGGTCCCAGTCAGCCCAAGCAGCAGTCTGCGGAGGTAGCAGAGGCCTCTACTAGCTCAGTCCTCTCAGCACCAGCAGAGCGAACACGGTGCCCCAGTACTTTTTATTCCCCACATGGACCCCAATTGTGTCACGTGCACCTCCACATTACCTGCTTCTTCTTAGACTTTCTCCTTTTTTTCTGAGTGTTCTGTGTTGCTCTCTGTAAGTTCATGATGCTGTTTCTTCAAAGAGTGGTTCTAATGGAAGTAGCTGCCTTCACCTTTCCCCAATTTTCTTGGGAGCGACAAGTATGCTGCCTGCTTCTAGTTCACTATTTTTCCCCAATTCATATGTAGCTTTACAGATGTGTTAATTATACGCCAAAACAGCCCTAAGTGCAGGTTAATTAGTTTACCCAATTACTAAGTGAATATTCATTGAAAATTGACATGTGCTTGGCCCTAGAGAGCAAAATTCACAGACCTGTGACTTAAAGAGCTCATATCTAAGGAAACAACCAGAAATGTAAATAAACAACTGAAACCTAAAAATGCCCACAATTGAGCAAATCCTGTGTGTTATGGGAGTGTAATTTTAGGACTGAATAAAACTTTGCCCAATATTAGAATAATTTTTAACAATTATCTTACTGATTTTACATTAACATTTATTATGATTTGTAAGGTTATCTTACTTAGATTATGTAACATTTGCTTTTTGAGGCTTGCTGAAAACTCCTTTGTGTCATCATCATGCTATTAAACAGAAATGGAGATCAGGTGTGCCCATTCCAAGGCGTCCATCCACTTTTTTCTCCCAGGTATTACCATCAAGGTTGCTAGATTTTGTATCTAGTAACTTTACTATCTTCTTTTATTGTTTCTAAATTTTTTATTTGCACAAAATCTTTTGGTTTTTCTTAATGTAAGATGATGTCATCTGCAAGATGAGATTATTTTACATATTTCTTTCCCATTTAGATGGCTCCCGTTTATTTTTATTACCTAATTGCTATAAAATCCTCCAGTACAACAATAAATAAAAGTGGCAAGAGAGGGCATCTTTGGCTTGTTCTTGATCTTAACTTGAGATTATGATTATTTGTACAAATTAGAGTGCTTACATTCTTTCACCTCAAAGCTTTCACCTCATTTACTTAATCACAGTGCTAAGACATTTGTTTTCAATACTTGATAGATTTGACTTGAACCCTTACAATATGCTCCATTGGTGGGGCCCCACCATTAACCCTCTCTATATTATTTTTAAGCTCTCCATAAGGGAATGAGGGTTGAGTTTTCTCTTTTGCCATCTTGCTCAATTATATATACTCCTTCAGCAACATTTACACTGAACCAAAAAATGTTATTTGATATTTCAGTGTTTGATATATCACCTTCTATTTAGAAAAAAGAAAGGAATATACATGTGAAAATAATATAAGTAAATTAATTCTAAATTTGAACACTTCCAATCTAAAAACTTGATTTGGCCAATATTTCATGAAGGCACTCTCACTCAGTGGAGGAATGGTAATTGTCAATGAAGTTTATTCCCCCTAGGGGTCCCTGTACATCTGCTTCTGTGTTTAGAAATTGTAAATATAAAAATGATCAAAGGATATAAATTTTATTTTTCACATTTATGATAATTAAAGGTGTATTATATTCCTTGGAGATGCATCAGACCTCTAGGAGATTTGGAAATTAAGGTTATGATAAGCACCAAATTACCTTCTTGGATTTGTTACCATGGCTTTTCAATTGAATTTTTAGAGTTTCATATTCCTTATCATTTTGATTAAACTACATAAAATACTTTTATATCTGGGTACACAGATGCTTTCAGAAGCTTTGCTAGCACAATCAAATTTTCTTTGTCTAAAACTAAACCACTTGCTCTCATGAAATATTTTTTCAGAGCCTGTGGAATGTATCAAAAATAATGATAATGATTTTCTATAACACATAAAATGAAACTGAGATATTAGACAAAGAAATTTCAACTATATTCTGAATATTTTCTAGGCATTTAAACTTTACAAGTGTCAACATTTCTTTGAGTGAGGTAAGGGAGAAACCAATCTGTTATTTTGAGGGTAACCTTAGGATTTCCTGAAATTTTTAAAATCCAAAAATATATTATTAAGATACTATTAAGAGATATAAGCCATTTGACTATTAAAGTTTTCTTTAAAAAAAAACCCTTTTAAACATCATATTACTTAGTTATTTAGAGCACTAATTTTTATATTGAATTTTCTCTAGAAACTTTATGATAATGCCTGTAATCCCAGCACTCTGGGCAGATTGCTTAAGCTCAGGAGTTGAAGACCAGTCTGAGTAATAATGGGACTCCATCAAAGAAAGAAAGAAAGAAAAGAATTTTCCAGGTGTCATGGCAGTTTTCTGTACTCTCAGCTACTGTAGAAGCCAAGGCAGGAGGATCACTTGAGCCCAAGAATTTATGGCTGCCATGAGCTATAATGATGTCACAACACTAAACCCCAGGGTGAGAGAGCAAGACTCTTTCTCAAAGAAAATTAAAAAAAAAAAAAAAGTATTCTTCTCTTCCTGTCCATAACTTCTCCATATTACTAATTGTTCACTATTTTGTCATACTAAAATGGAATATTAATAAAAGCACAGTGTAATCATTAGGCCATCAACCATATTGACAAGCACTATCAGGTAATTCCTGTATTGGTATTTACACTTATATTTCACATTCTGTTGCTTCAGAAACATATTACTTTATCACAGACCTATAAAACTACACAGAGGCAGATTTAATGTAGAAGCAATATACTTTGCTTGGCTGGAGGGAAAGTGATATACAGGCATACTATAAATAATATGGCAATAATAGATCAAGCAAAGAAAAAAGTAAAAGAATTAAACCATAACCTGGTAGCTAATGATTGTACTAAAATATCAAACACAATAGAATCTCCCCAATTAAGATTTGTTAATGCCTATGTATGCATTCATAAAATACTTTATTAAACTCCTAGTAAACAGTAGTTTCATTTAAAAAATAATAACATGAATATATTGAATTATTCTTAGTGCAACATTTAAAATTTAAGGTTTTTACTTGCATATTCTTTAAATTGTAAAAATGTTATAAAGATTACAATGAAAAGTTTGCATTTTTATGTTCAAGGAAAATAAAAATAATTGAAGGCTGTATTTTTTTGTCTCCCATAAAAAAAATTTGAACTACATAACTCTAATAACCTGATGGAGCACATGGTGCTTTCTCCAAGGTTATGAATCAATTTCTGAGGAACCCAGAGGCTGCCCACTCCCTAGATTCATTATACTTTTCAATGTTTTCCAGGTAAGACATGCATAAAGGTTGATAAAGAAGATAAGGTTGATGACTCATAACATATATTTCTTGAATCCATGTGCAACATTACAAAAACAAATATTAATTTTACCACTTCGCTCAGGTTGAAATAGAGGCTAAGAGAGAGACTCAATAGAGTGAACATTACATGGGTAGTAAGAAGAGAGAATGTGGGCTACAGGCCTGGAATTCAAAACATTGTTTATCCACTCCCAGAGGCCAATAATAAATAGTCGAACCAAAAATAAATAGTAAAATATTCCCTACCCACCTTAACTGACCACCTTAGTTGAGGTTTTCATTTAATAAATACCAAGAATTTATTTTATATGAAGCAAAATAGCTAACATGTGTTAACAGGTGGCAGTATTTCAGAAATGGGGGATTTTAAAACATATTTACCACAAGCAATGATGCAGAAAATATCTATTTATCACATCAGTGCTAGCAAAGAATTTTTTACTATTAAATTTCTGCTCTTTAAAATTATCGACTCTTACAGAGAGAGAATGGTGGGCTAGAAAGCACATGAATGGACCCTGTATCTTTATGTTCACTTTTTGTTCTTGAGGCAACCACCTAGACAGAAATGCACAGTTTTGATATTTAGACTGCACTCTGCTCTCTAGCATAGTAAAATCTCCTCTGTACAAGTCAACCAGTTTCTTAGCAAAGTGTTAAGATTTGCTTCATTATCTAACTCCTAATTCCCTGCCTAGTTTTGTCTCCTAACTCTTCCCCTGGGTGCCATGTGGACTGGCCATGCCCTTCTTGTTATTAGTCCCTGAAGACTCACGTTCAGGTCCCCATTGCATGTGTTGCATCCTTGGCCAGGCATCCATTCTCCTCTCACTTTACTCTTGATGAGCTCTTACTCTTCTTCCAAGGGGCTGTTCAATTTTAAATCTTTCTCAAAGCTGACTTGACTAATCCCAAATTTTATGTACTTACTAGAATAGTTCACAAATTTTGTCTTAGGCTTCAAATTACACCAGGTAATCAGTGGTTACTCCAATGAGACTTTTAAAATTGTGACTTTTTTACTAAGCAGTTGGTTATAGCAAGAAATATTTATCACCTTTGTGTCTCTAGATTCTAGGTAGACCATCACATTACAGATCCTACATAAATGAATATGAATACATTAATGAAGTTTATGTGAAATAACTATAATTAAATCAACATTGAAGAAAAATTACAACTATCTTGTTTTCAAGAGAAGGAACAGAGATTGACCAGAAATGTCAATTCATAAACAAAGCATTATTCAAGGGATGAAATATTATTTTAAAAGTGAGGGGATATCACTGGGTAAGAGAGATGAGTAGAACCTTCTTTAAAGAAGAGAGATGAATGGCTAACAAACATATGAAAAAGTACTCATTGTCCCTAATTATTAGAGAAATACAAATCAAAACCTCTCTCAGATATCATCTAATCCAAGTGAGAATAATAGAAGGATTCATCACAAATTCTCAAAACTGCAGACAATAGCATGGATGTGGAGAGAAGGGAACACATTTTCATTGCTGACAGGACTACAAACTAATATAACCCTTTTGGAAGAGAGTATGGAGAACCCTCAAAGAACTCAAGCTATAGAACTTCGCATTTGATACCTTCCATTTGATTCTGCAGTCCCATTACTGGGACTACCCAGAAGAAAAACAATCCTTTTATCATAAGGACACTTGCACTAGATTGTTTATCGCAGCTCAATTTACACCACCAAAATGTGGAAATAGCCCAAACATCCACCTATCCAGGAATGGAGCTGTAGTATATGTATAGCATGGAATATATTCAGCTACTAAAAAAGATGGACATTTTACATCTTTTGTATTAACCTGGATGGAAGTGGAATACATTATTCTTAGTAAAGCATCACAAGAACAGGGAAGTACAATCCTATGTACTCAATTTTAATATGAGGACAATTAATGTCCTAGTACATGGTGCTGGGTGGGGGGAGGGAAGAGCAGAGAGAGGGAAAAAGGGAAGGGGTGGGGATCACGGTGTGTGATACACCTTTTGGGGACAGACCACAATAGAAGAGGGACGTTACCTAACAAATGCAATCAATGTAACCTGATTCTTTGCACCCTTAACAAATCCCCAGCAATAAAAATACAAATAAATAAATTAGGGTAACACAAGATGATGTGAAAAATAAGGAGTTAATAATTTGAATTTGTGGATGCTAAATAATTGTTATGAACATTTATATTTTATTTTCTGTTTAAAAATTTTATTATAAAATTAACATAGAAAGCATGAAAAATATAGTAAATTAGGATTACCTCAAATAATTTATCATCACAGTACACAGGATGTTGAATGAGAAATTTGTGAAAAGAAGTGCTTTGTTAAATAAAATAAATATCTGGTCATCTAACTTTCCCTAGATAAATAAAATCCTCCAAATGAATTTTGAATTTATCACGACACAAATGGGAAACCATTGGAGAGGTCTTTTGTACATAGAAGAAAAGATTTTCAACAGATATATCTAGGTCATTTGGTTTTTGTGAAAAATGAGGCACAAAACTTTATAATATTAATACAAATAGGAGCAAAATGTCATGCCTCAGAAGTCAAATGTGTGAGGTTGGAAGAGGCAGGAAGGCTCATGTTCTCATTGAACTTTGTACCCCCCAAATAATTTTCATTCCTTTCAAAGGATGTTCAGGTTACACCCGACCACAGGCATGCACCATTTCTATTAAAGTCTCTTCAAACAAGTCTAAGCAGAAAAATAATTGACGAGCTTTCCATTGATGGAAGAATTTACCATAACCTTTCTATATAGAGGGATCCTATCATGCTTCTCATATGAGGCTTACCAATTTGGATTTATATTTTGCAACACATTTTCGGGAAAAAAGCATACTCTTTCTTACCCTCAGTCTAACAAGTTGAAATTCAACTTAGCCTTCTCTGATTGGGATAGAGTAATAGGAAGAGAAAATGGAAAGATGTCTGCAGTTTCTAGGCTGCATTCCAATGCTATAGTGTGAACAGCAATGAATGCCATGGAGTCTGAAATTCTCATTCAGTAGATATCTGCATGTTATGCCCAATACATTAAAAGCACAATAGTTTTGCATCATGTTTCTATTACTTATTCACTATGTGAATTCAGACAACTACGTACACTCTTTGATCTACAAAATGAGAGCAACATACACCTGGCAGTGTTATGGCTGGGAGTGGATAAGGTGTTGCAGGTAAAATGCTTGATCAAGAGGCTTGGGAGGACTACAGTTGAGTTAGGAGATAGGTTCTTAACCAAAGGATAAAATAAGTTAACGAAAACTAATATTCCTATAAGTGTTACTTATTTGTATGTTTATAGCTAAAAATGTCTGTGTATTTCAGAGTGCCATTAGTAAGATAAACTGGAATTGTTGTGTCAGTTTATTCATAGAACATAACACACACACACACACACACACCAATTCCAGATTATCTTACTAATGGCACTCTGAAACACTGAAATCACAGATTTCCTTTGAAGAAATTTTAGGGACAAAAATACTTAGGTGCTAGTATCACAGATGTTCCAGCAGATGGACAATCGTGTCTGAAAAGCACGTGTCACCCAGAAATTGTTAAATGATGTAGAGAAATTAATCTCAATGGTCTGACTAGAGTAGGTAAAATATACTGTTTTAGTATTTCTATTTTGAAGGTTAGAAAACTTTTGGCTCCCCTAATTCTATGCTTCCTTTTATTCTTGCATTGGTCTTCCTTCTGTTCATTTGGATTCTATTGTCACGTAGTTCCCTCTGAATTCCTTGCCACAAATTGGAATTACTGCTTCCTTTGGATGACTTACTGAATTTAGTTTTGCCCGAGTGAGGCACTATCAGTGTGGAAGCCTCCCTTTGTTCCTCAGTGACTGTCTGAAGCACCTGTCTGTCCATCTCCACCAACACCATTTAAGAGACATGTGCGGGTAGGCACTGTTCTCAAGTAAGATCTATTCTCTCCTCATACATACAAACATTACAATATATGCTTATGATAATAATAATAGTTATTTTCTATACTTTTGACATGAACATGACTGAAATATTTTAAATCTATCTTTTATTGGTATTACCTATAGGTTCATAGTTTTATGTGGGTGCTCAAATCTAAACAATGTAATAGGTACAGCATAACTAATGGATACAAATGATTTTAAGAAGGACAAAGATATTTGCCCATGAAACACTGTGAATGCACACTTGCAAGGACGTACGTATTCATAATGAGAATTTGCATCTTCTTGTTCATTTTCTCTTGTTACTGTGAAATATGCTCACTTTAAAGTTTATAACTAACAGACAGCAGATGGTGAAGGCAAAGATAAAAGCAAGAGGTGACTCAAATGACAGAATGTCCTTCTTTCTGAATTCCATAGAAAGATGCATTCTTGTGCTATTTCCCAAGACAGCCCTCAGAGTAAACTGCATGAAACAATTAAACAAGTTTCTTCTTATTCCAAAATATTTTATGCTATATGTGTCAATCTGGATTATCTCTGTTTTCTATCAATCTGATGCTTTTATAAGAATACTGCTCAGGTTATAATTTTTATTAATCATTAATATTCCAGAAACTAAAATTGTCATTATCATGTGTTACAGATTTTGTAGTCATCACAATTATTCTATCCTTACATCATTCACACTTATAAAAGCACTAATATAAATATGATAAACCAGTATACATTATAGGTATCTGAATATGACAGCTTGATTCATATAAGTAAAAAGAAAAAATATTTTGTTAGTATATACTAAAAGTGGTTTAGGAAACAGTTCATGAACTTGATTTTATAAGAGAAATAAAAGTAAAATATATTTTCTGATTCTAGCAATAGTTTGATTTCAAAATAGCTTTAAAAACTGAATATCTTTTCCTACCTTTCAATTTTAGTGTATATATACTTAGTATAATAGATAATTATATAGAGAAAAAGATCAGTGTGAATATCAACATAGAATGTAAGAAGTATCTTTCACTATAATTTATTTATTTGAAGAACTAAATTTTTTAAAACAATGACAGAAGTCTTTATAATAGACTGGAAGTTAATTCTTTCTCTCTCTTTAAGGGGCAATTTGACGTTCTTCTATTTATTTGAAGAACTAAATTTTTTTAAACAATGACAGAAGTGTTTATAATAGACTGGAAGTTAATTCTCCTCTCTCTTTAAGGGACAATTACATATCCTCTCTCTCTCTTTAAGGGGCAATTATTATAATAGACTGGAAGTTAATTCTCCTCTCTCCCTTTTTAAGGGGCAATTACATATTGCCCCTTAAAACCTCAATGCAGATATCTTTTTGCTAAGTGATTCTTGGTCTTTTGGATA